>MU921433.1:4249-19801 GCA_036418165.1 Cooperia oncophora
GACTGTTCCGGCCTGGCGTCTTCGTGTCTAGGGGGATGCGTAGTCGAACACAGTCCAGTGGAAGCTTTATTCGGCAAGAGTATAGGACAGATCGAGTAGAGTAGACTGAGACCTGGCAGCTGAAGCCGCCTTATATACTGGTGAGCACGTGAGTACCATGAGGTCGGGTGGAGAGATACAGTACCAAGTGAGGATCAGAGTATTTCGAAATACGAGCTAAGGCAACAACGAGAAGGAATAACAACAGTAAGTCAGAAGAGTAAGTGAACACTGTGATTAAATGTAATTGTGATTAAATGTAAAGATAACAAAAATATATGCATTGTATCTACATGCCCCTCGCGGGCGAAGAGTCGTCCCGACTCTTACTTTCTTCGCGGTCCAGTGTGGCGTGACTCGTGACGATGTTCCCCTCGGTGTGACGAACGATGTGCTTCTGATCCATGACGTTCGGAACGGCCCTTCGAACGTGACCTGCGGTTCCCAGTCGGCGAATAACGTCTCCTTGACGTACTGGGTCCTGCCACATCAGCATGTCTTCGGAACGAAATTGGACGATTGTGACGAACACGCTCCGGGTCCCTGATGACAAAGAAGTTTGGCATCCTTTCCTCGCGTCGGCGTCGCCTCTGGTCCTGCTTCTCCCTCTGACGTCGTTCCCTGAGTTCCTCAGAGGCCATTTCGAATTCGTCCATCTTTACCAAGTCGTTGATGGTGACTCGCAACTTATCCAAGAAAAGCCTGATCTGGTAGCCACCGAACTGTGACCTACCGCGGCGCGGGTGCGTACCCAAGCATGCGGCAGGGTGGGTGAACGGCGCTCCTTCCAAGACGTCACTGTAGTGATCCCGCACGATAGCTTCAAAGGAACGCTGCGGGTCCGTCATGTAGCGGACGTATTCAGCGCAGACCCGTCCCATATGCATCCATTCCGTATTATTGTCATCCTCGTATGGGCTCGGAAAGAATGCAAGCGAGCCTCCAGGCTGCAAGTGGCGTTCCAATGCGATCAGCACTTGGCGCATCTCCCGACTTTCCGGCGTAGTATCGGGCCACACAACGATCAGGGAGGTTACGATCGGCATCGTCACAAGCTTCTCTGCTAATCCATTCCAATCGGCGTACACGTACGGCGTCACGTTGCGCCCATAATCCACATCAGAGTTGACACGAGCGAAGGCAGGCGGCAATGCGATGAAGATCTCCGGCTCTCTATCCACTTGTGCACCAGGTACCCGTAGCTTGCCTTGGAGAGCAATGGCAGTCGTTAGATGTGCTCCAAGATCGTATGGCACTGGCCAGGAGAACACTGCAGGGTGGTCAAACTTCAGCCCTCTGGCGCTTTCCACGGCATCCGCATATGTTATGCAACGTCGGCGATGGGCATCTATGGCAAGCGCCAATCCATACGGGGTGATGTAGCAGGAGCTCTTTTTCCTGAGCTCTTCCTCCTTCCTCTCGTCGCCCCAGCACGCCTGTTCTGCGATTGATGCCACGTTAGCAAGTTGAAACATGTCCAGCACTTTCTTGGACCTGGCCATCGGGTGTGTTAGGCCTGGTAGAGCTACATGGGCCATTTGTCCGAACAGTCCACAGTTGCATCTGTATCGCAGGTTCAGCACGTTGTCGACGCCAAGCAGAGTCCTGGAAACATAAATCAAATTACATGATATCTTAAAACTACTTGGTGAGTTTCTTTTACGTGGTCTGCCCCTTTTTCCCCGGCTCTTCTGCGTTTTGATGGGGTCATTAGAAACGGCGGCCGGGAGTTTTCTTAACATATCAAAGGGCACTCTCACCGGCTCTTTGTTCTGACCTATTAGGGTTATCAGGGCGCTATTTTCGCTCACGCTTAGGACTCTATATGGACCCTCCCAAGGATTCGTCAACTTGGGGTTTTGTGACTGTCTCTCGCTGGGAATTTTCAGGTACACTCGATCGCCAACTTTTGAGCGGTGTTTCGCGCACTTTCTTCTCTCGGTCATAGTACACTTTCATTCTGTGGCGCATTTTGTCGTTCATTTCGACTGCGTACTTTCGTGCTAGCTGGGTTCCCACGGCTAGTTCTTGAACATAGCTGTCCAAGTCCACCATGTATTTGCTTATAGTGGTATCCGGAACTGAGTCCCATGGCACATACGCATCGAAACCATGCAGCAGAAAGAATGGTGATTCTCCTGTGGACTCATGCACCGTGGTGTTGTACGCGAAAACGCAGTATGGCAAGATTTTATCCCATTCGCTGGGGACTTGCACCTTTTTCCGCAACATTTTGACGATAGTCTGGTTGAACCTCTCCGTTATCCCATTTTCTCGGGGTTGTACCCTTTGGTGAACACATGTTCTATTCCCAGAATCTTTTTCAGTTCACTTATCAGCTTGTTGTCGAATTCGCCCCCTTGGTCTGAGAGTAGCTGCTTTGGCTGTCGGCAGCCTTCTGCGATCCATTTCTCGAAGAATACCCTTGCAACGGTTTCTGCTGCTTTGTTGGGTATCGCATATGCTCCACCATATTTAGAGAAATGGTCCACTACAGTTAGTATGTATCGGTTGCCACTGGAGGTGAGTCCCATTTCGAGGACATCAATTCCTACTATTTCGAGCCACGTAAGTTCTGCATCAGGCGTGTGTTGTGGCATAAGCATTCACGGCATTCTTCAGCCCATTTTGCCACGTCTCGACTCAGCGATTCCCAGAACAATCGTTTGGACAGTTGCCGTATTAGCTTCCTGGGGCCAAAATGCCCAGCTAATAGGCCAGCATGCGCTTCATCGAATACTTTTCTGCGATGCGATGCGGACCACCTCCTCGATTGTCGTTGTCCGAAGAGCCGAAGAATTCTGGCTGACACATTGCTCCTCTTGAATAAGGCAGTCAGCGCTTGATGGTCTGTGAAAACTTCGGTATGGAGGCCATAAACGAACATGTGGAACTTTCTCAGCGCAAATACTACCGCAAGAGCCTCCAAATCAGTAACATGGTAGTTCTTTTCGCTTTTGGACAAACCTTTCGACGCGAAAAATATGGGGTGCAAGAACCCATCTTCACCTTCCTGACTCAGCACTGCTCCTAGGCCTTCTGTGCTAGCATCTGTATGGATCTTGAACGGTTTCGTCCCACTTCTAGCTGCTTCAATATCCGGTTGCGCGAGTACTGGGGCTTCCGTAATGATCCTCTTTAGGTTTTTGAAAGCCTCCTTTGCAGCAGGTGTCCAGCCAAATGGTTTCTTTTCAGACGTCATTTCATGCAACGGTGCTGCGACTTTCGAGAAACCTAGCACAAACTTGCGATAATATGAGCACATGCCGAGGAATGAGCGGAGATCTGCACGTGTCCGTGGAAGTGGGTACCGATTAATGGCTTCTACTTTTGCCGGATCCATATGCAGTCCTTCGCCGTCGATTACATGTCCGAGAAAATTCCACTCTATCCTTGATCAGCATACACTTCCTCGGGTTCAATCTTAGTCCTGCTCCTCTTAGAGCTGAGAACACTTCTTCCATTACCTTCAGGTGTCGTTCGACCGAATCTGTTGCTACCATTATGTCGTCCAAATAACAGAACACCTCATCGCCAAGTAATGGACCGAGTACTATGTGCATGAGACGTTGGAACACTGCTGGTGATGATGTTAATCCGAATGGCAACACTCGAAACTTGGTACAATCCTTCCGTTGTGGTGAACGCGGACTTCTCCTTGGCATCTTGCGAAAGGCTTATCTGCCAATACCCAGATGACAGATCCAGGGTAGAGAAACATCTTTTACCTTTCAAACTCTGCAAGATGGAATCCATCGTCGGGAGCGGGTAACTGTCAGTCTTCGTTACCTGGTTCACCTTCCGGTAGTCGACACATAGCCTTAAGGTACCGTCTTTCTTTTGGACCAGAACAATAGGTGATGCCCAACTCGAGCTGCTTGGTTCAATCACCTTCCTTTGTTGCAGGTCTTTGAGTATTTGCCGCAGTTCCACCCTCGTTCCTAGCGGTATCGGGCGTGCCTTTTGCTTAATCGGTTTTGCATCACCAGTTTCATTGAGTGTTCAACCAGAGTTGTTTGGCTCAATTCCTGTTCAGTGACCGCGAACACATCGCTGTATCTCCTCACAAGATTGACCATAACTTCTTCTTGCTTCCCACTTTTACTCAAGTTCAGCAGTCGCAGCAGTTTGTCTTCCCGGTCTTCAGTCGCGTTAACCGTGCGTTCGAGCATATCACCGTGACACTTCACAGGCTCTGCGTCGACTATCTTCGTCGGCTCGTATATGCCCACCTCCTCCCCTTTTCGAAAAAGTTTTGCTCCTGCAAAATCGTTAGTTACGGGGACCGTTACGGAGTGGTCAGCCTTCTGAAGAACGACATCCGGTACTAGACTGCTTTTCGACCACAGTATACCTTCCTTTGTTCGTTGGAACATCGTAGGGAAGCAGTTTTGTTTCACCTGGTCGAAGGTATGTTCGTTTGGCCACCACCGCTTGACTAGTAGTCGGTGACCTTCTCTCTTTCACCCGTGTTTTGCCTTTCGCCTCATCTGCAGTGACAGTGGGTCGCGTGTCCTCGAGGTGTTGCCCTTGGTTATGATTAGCATTGTCCGTAAGAAGGCTGACTCCGAGGGTTTGCAAAGCGTTGGTTCCCAAAACTAACGTATTGTCTCCTCCAGCCTTTACGAATAATGCAACACGGCGTTTCTCGCCTCTCTCAAGTTCTATTGTCAACCTTACTGCTCCCTCGAACTGCATTTTGTTGCCTGAGGCATCGTAGATTGGCGCTTGGCTCGGTAATGGAAACTCTTCAACGTCCTCATCGAAGTTGAAACCAGACGTGCGACCTGCTCGTAGCACTTCGAGCGGTATTATGCTTATCTGGGATCCAGTATCTAAGAGCGCTTTTCGTGACAGCCCAAGAAGCTTCACTGTTTTGGTCATTCGCTCTCCTACTAGACCTTTGCATGTCGATGACGTTTCTTCCATTATACTTAGCCGTTTGTGCGCGGATGCGGTGAAAACACTTGGCGCGTTTGGGAGGGTTCCGCCAGTTTTCTCTGTGCTCGCTGCGGCTTTAGCAGCTACAGTTTTCTTGCAGTCCCTCGAAAAATGTCCATACTCGTTGCATTTGTAACATTTCGGTAGCTTTTTATGAGATGCGGGCGCTTGGTTGTCCTTGATTTGGACTGCCAACGGCGCCGGTGCAGCATTCTGTTTTTGTCTGGGCCTGTGGACGGTTCTTTTCTGCAGGTCTGCGTTCCTCTGGAAGAGAACGTTGCAGCTTTGAGGCATCTAGGGTCCTCTTAGTAGCTGTCGCGAGTGCTCTGCTGCGTTCGCATCTTTGCGCCATGCTTTTGACCATTTCGTATGCAGATTCTTTTGGTGCTACTTCCATTGCCGTGTACAGCTGAAGGTATTCTGGCCAATCGGATAGCTGCGCAACCAGTTCTGATGCTCTTGTACGCGACAGCTCCTCTTCAGAGGCTCCAGGATAAGCTCTTTGCGTGATCTTCTCTAATTCAACGCAATAGCTTGTCACGTCACCTTCTTTGCGCAGCGTCTTCAGCTTCATGTAGGCATTTAACTGTGCGGAAGATTCGTTTTCCTTGAATTTATCGCACAAAGCCTCGACTATAGCTTTAAATCCTGCTTGTTTTACAGATCTGGGCAAAGCATCTGCCACGGACCGAGGAAAACCATCCAATTTTGAAAATAGCAAATGCACAAGCATGTCATTATCGAGTGCAAGCCCTTGATACTTTAACTTAAATTGGGCAAGAAAGTCCCCGAAATCTTTCCCGTTCGGGTCATCATACACACTCACGTCGGGCAGGGTCAGCGCAGCGAACATGCGAGCCATTTCAACCCCTTTTGCAAGAACCCAACGGAAACTCAGTATACTCACCTTGGTGCCCTGGTGTCGGGATTGTCCAAGGGGATTCCTTCTGCTTCTGCTGCTGCTTGTTCGTCTTTTCGAGCTGAAAAACATCATTTAGACCGGTGGGCGGCTCTCTGCCACTGCCTCGAGACGAACTACGTGGAACACACTGCTTACCTTGCGCGGCTGCGATTGGATCAAAGGTAGCGTGATAGTCCACGGGTTCGAACTCGAACCGGTTCAGTTGTTCGATTGCCGCGGGGTTCGGAACCGCGCTTGACGACACCGCGCTCTGCTGTGGAACCTGAACTGAACTGTCTAAAACAAGTGGTGTTACTGCATTTTCTGTCATATTTTTTCTCGAGACTGTTTTTACAAGCTCTGATACTTTATCTACCACTTGCATTGTGTCCACATCCAGCAGATGTGCTAATTCGCGCATGCAGCTGTCGTCATGTTCTGCCTGTGCCAGTATTTCCGTTAGTGACACCGGTATCAACTTGTCTATCAGCGAGCCTAGTGAGTGTAATCGCTCGCGGACAAAATCTAATTTTCGAAGTTCTCCTTGCAGAGTCTTCAGGTTTGGCTCGAAAAGAGTACTTAAGGTTTGTTCGACTTCCTGCGTTTTTTCCAGCGGGAAGTAATCGTTGAAGCAGCTTAGTATGGTTTTGGGCATGTCTCGGAGAATTTGAATTTTGTCTGACATTATATCACGAGACACCCTCACCTGAAGAGCATTCTTGCATGCTAGATCTTTCACCGTTCCAACTAGTGTATCTATGGATGCTTTCATTGAAGCAATCTGATCGGACGGCGCAAATTCCTCTAGCAATAGACGCTCAATATCTGCGTCCATAGGGATGTCGTCGTCGCTCATATCTGTTCTGAAATAGTTGTGATTACTGTATCGCTAAGATCAGATCTGCTTTTTTTTACGGCGCAGACGAATATTGCGAAATGAACCACAACAGGATGTTGAAGACTATAGCAAGAAATCAATAGGATCGAAGGTACGAGTCTGTATTGACAACTGTACAGACGAGTGTTGCGAAATCCTATTGGCACCCTGTACGAGGCTGGCTATAGTCAATCGATATGGCTTCGATCGATTACGTCGAGGTTGCCCTCGAGGTAGCCTCTCACACTCGAAAAGTGTGGTTCTCTGCCTTCTATAGGTGGCAGGTACTCGCCTTCCGGTATTCCGGCTTTTGGCGGCTGTCCAACTGTCGAGCTTCCTTCGGTTCGGCTCCCTATGTCCGGCCTGGCGTCTTCGTGTCTAGGGGGGATGCGTAGTCGAACACAGTCCAGTGGAAGCTTTATTCGGCAAGAGTATAGGACAGATCGAGTAGAATAGACTGAGACCTGGCAGCTGAAGCCGCCTTATATACTGGTGAGCACGTGAGTACCATGAGGTCGGGTGGAGAGATACAGTACCAAGTGAGGATCAGAGTATTTCGAAATACGAGCTAAGGCAACAACGAGAAGGAATAACAACAGTAAGTCAGAAGAGTAAGTGAACATTGTGATTAAATGTAATTGTGATTAAATGTAACAATAACAAAAATATATGCATTGTATCTACATGCCCCTCGCGGGCGAAGAGTCGTCCCGACTCTTATTTTCTTCGCGGTCCAGCGTGGCGTGACTCGTGACGGCGTTCCCCTCGGTGTGACGAACGATGTGCTTCCTGATCCATGACGTTCGGAACGGCCCCTCGAACGTGACCTGCGGTTCCCAGTCGGCGAATAACGTCTCCTTGACGTACTGGGTCCTGCCACATCAGCATGTCTCCGGAACGAAATTGGACGATTGTGACGAACACGCTCCGGGTCCCTGATGACAAAGAAGTTTGGCATCCTTTCCTCGCGTCGGCGTCGCCTCTGGTCCTGCTTTTCCCTCTGACGTCCAGTATATTGAGTGAGGACATGACAGTGGTGGCAGTTGGCGAATAAAGTTACTCTCATTGCTAGAACCTATCTATTATTCCTTTGTTTGGAAGTGTTCCAAAATAGCCGAATGGTGTGGGGGCCCCCGCTTGGATCGAGTAGATTTTAAAAATGTGAACTTCGAATCTTCCGGGATGGGATCCCTTGTCTCTGGCGAGGTTGGTAAATCCATTTGCTTGGCGTCGTCTGAGGCCACTGAAGACAGCGATCTGTTGAAAACATCAACTTTTCCATCACTAATGAGAAAGGATAAAGTTTATGACTGCCCTTGTCCACTTTCAGAAGCACAACTTGATGACTGATGAAATAAAACATGTTCTTCGTGACAGACATGCCAGCGATTTGGAGCGCTTTACTATCATTCGCGATATGGTGAGTCTAATTTTGTGAGAGAAAACCAACCCACACTTATGCATGGAGTGCTGGCACTGCTTCAGTTGAAAAAGACATTGGATGTTCTCTGACGCTGAATTGCGCCACAGCGCTTCCTCACGCTGCTACCCGTTTATAGTCCGCCCGGTCGCACATGATCCTGCGGATGTCCCAAAAGCTGAAATCCAAAAGTACGTAGCGCATTTTTCCTCAGCATTCCAGGTGCTGAATAATATGTCGTCGTTTCAGTAGCCCGTGTACCTTCCCCATTCGATGGCGAGTCATTCGAGCAGATGGCAAGCGTTCACGTTACGAGGAATCAGGCACTCAGACGGGGAAGTTTTCTTATGTCATTCTGGAAAAAGAGTGCGTTCGATACCTCCTCACTTGACACTCATTACCAGCGATACTCAACAAGGTAGATTTCTTAGAAATGACATGTAAATATGGCGTAAGCTAGAATGTCGGGTCCGGATTATTTTTGCTAGGAAAATATCGCATTACCGTCGTCTCTGTTCGTCCTCTCTCCCTAATGGAGCGAGACTCCTCAAAACATGTTCTTAGCAGTGATGTGTTGCGTGAGAATTTTGAGAGAAATGATTTGTAAAATTTTAGTTGAAGTTAAGGTAAAGATCAACTTCTGGCATGAGGGGATAGGGGTCGTCGATGAGGAAAGGTAAAGGATGCAGTCAAAGCTGAAGGACCAACTTTTCTCATTGCCATGGCGCTGTTTCGTGAGCGATCAAGCAATCATTTTTATTTATTTCTAATTATTTCTAATTTTCTCGCTTGTGAATATTCACAACCCATAATTGGCTGCTGCACTACTATCATCAGCAGAATTCTTTCTGTACAAATTGCCCTCTTTTCAGATACGACATAGCCATGGGCATGTGACCTGTGACTTGTGTACTGCATTCAAAGGAATCCAAAGAATCGCGGTCTCTCGCAGAACCGGTATCCTCTACCAACGAGCTCGAACTCGACGTGATGGTGAACTGTTTCCGCTCCAGATGAAAACCGTATCTACACAGAATATGTTTGATTTATGCGATCATATTGATCCTAAGAAAATATGTCGAATTAGATTCATTTATAATAAATTTCTATAAGGTTTTGTTAACATGGACATTACGGGTATGTGGCAAAAGAACCGTAACTCGCCGCGCCAGTTTGCGTCGCGTGCGACGCCGCGTCCACCGATGACGACGATTTCAGGTGGTACCGGTTGAAAATAGACTGTGTATGACTAGAAATACAAGCACAGCACAGCGTCTACCATGTCCATGTCTACATGGAATCCAATGCTCCAGTCGAAAGAGAGTAACGCAAATTAAGGAGACGTCGCGCCCGTTCCGCGCGCGCGCAAGCGGCCATTTACGATTCTCTTGCCCCTCTCCCGGACATTACACCTCCAGACACTCTCCTATAGATCTTATTAACTAATTGAACATAAAACGACATAGGTATTAATTCGACAACGATGAGAGTTCAGCTGTTGAGGTTTATTGCAGCAGGTAGATAGGGAGACCGGGAACCGACTGCATTCTTTGTGGAACAATTCGTCCAAAAACACCTAGTCTGCTCTAAACTATACGGCCATCGAGAATTGAAACGAGGCAACAATGACTATATCTGCAAAACGAGAAAAGTGCAGTTCTTTAACAACTATTCACAACCCGTGAAAAACGTAAATCTTAAATACTATCTATATGTGCTCACGAGTAGGAAAAGGCAGACAACTGCGATAAGTTCAAGTGATAACACATTTCTAAACAACGGAACAAACTAGGAACAGCTAGATCACATGATCAATTAGATTAAGTGGCGCAATCCTACTCAACCTAAGCGCATGAGCGCATAGAATGCATCATCATCTTATGTTCCTTCTTCGAAAACATCAAAAGGCGTATCGGAGTCGTCGAACTATCTGCACTTTTGAAAGCATTCATTACTTTCTCTTGCATCTCATGAACTTCAGCAGAGATTTTCGATGAAATATCCGTGTACTCCTTCTTCAATTGATCTATCACCCATTCGACACCTTTCCTTCCCTGAAAAGGAACAAGAAAAATTAATTAAAGAATTTAATTCTTTAATAAGTGAGCGTTTCTGGGCGGCGGAGGGGAGATCGAATGGCCGCTTTGGCGCGCGCGGCAACGGGCGTTGGATTCCATGTAGGTAAGGACATGGTAGTCTTGGTCTAGCGTTCTGAACGCTTCCCAAATGCTCGGTAAATCGATGCTTATACTTTCCTTTTCCTCAGTACGCTAAAATGCTGGCGTTCTTCCAAAACCTTAGATCGATACCTATTTTCTTCCTTCCTTGAAACCCCGACGAAAAGTATTAAGCAGCCTCAGAAATAACATTTTCACCTTGGGAAGGAAATAGGGTTCAAAGAAGGTGCCTCGATGGCTAGCTGCTGCAATTTAATAGGGGAAGTCAACCTCTGGGCATAAACGGAAGCAGTAGAAAACGTTTCGTCTATTCTGGCAGCCAGAGGTCTAGTTAGGGATGACGGGGTACCATACCAATAGATATCGAACGGGCGCACAGGGAGACAAAGAGAAGTTCCATGGCGCGCATCAGCAAGTCTAGACCACCTTTTCTATTCTGAACCAGCTCTCTGAAGGCCTCTCCAGTCTTGCAGAACGAACAGATGCATCTCAGAATGAGAAGGAGATTTATAGCGACACCTTCCGCGTCTAACGTCAACCCCACAGGGTTAAGGTACATATTGAGGTCATCCCATTAAAATGCCGACCACAGTATAGAGGAATGGCAGAAAAGCAAAGGGGATAGAGCAGCGGGCTACTATACCATTTGGAAGCTAGTACCTTAAGCTGTGTATCTGTGAAATTTGGCGAACCTAGCCTCTGAAGAAGTTCTCGAGAAATTGAAGAGAAGCCCGAGTGGTGAAAATCGGCGCCGGTTTTTCAAATCAGACGTCATAAAAGGAAAGTGCGCTGCTCAAATTTGACCTGCGCCGGACCATAGTTGTGTGTAAGGGTGTTCTCGAAATACACGGTGGAAGATCTGGTTCAGGAGCCCGTACAAGGAAGAAAGGAAAAAATTTGTTGTCGTGGGTGGTCCCATAATATTCATCCTGCACAAGAAAAACGGGTGGATGAAGTCAGGCACTGAATATCTGATCACAGAGCCTGGACCCTTGTCGAGCTTCCCCGCGAGTCTGACATCCCAGCTGCAACTGCTGCCCGAGTTATGTCCGATAAACGGAGGATGGTCAAGAGGGTGAGGCATGGGTACCCAATTTTCTTATAGAAGCATGAACGCAGTACCGATTCTATACCTCCAGCAGTAATGTTCTCAGCATGAGATGTCACTCACAACTGTGAAAACGCACCCCGGCCCTAGATGAAATATGGGTGGTCTCGGACCTCGAGCCGAAACTCACAATCGTCAATTTTGTATGAATGCAGATGAGAAGCCGCCCGAGTTACCACCATGAAAAGTTACGTGGGCGCAAGTGGATGATCATCATAGCAAAGGATTCCCACACTGTGGCTTCAAGCGGCTCTATACAGAGAACAAATCCGTCACTGTCGGTGCATATTGCCTGTTCCTCGGCATTCAGATCGACAAATGGATGGTACCACACAACTACAAGAAGGCCACCGTTGCTCGTCATAGTGCCAGACCCCGAGTAACTGTATTGTAGATCAGTGCTGGGACACAAACAATACTGAGACCTGAGTTCAATCGTCCCATTCGCCCGTCATAAAGCCATGCGATTACAACTGTTCTATTCAGTAGAGAGTACTCTTCGACGGCAGACGCTACAATGTTTTGTCATTTGCCGAAATTGGCAACAACAGCAATTTACTCACACTTGTTGAAAAATCGAAGGTACCAGAGGTCCAAAGGCCCTCGGGGCACTGGGAGCGGGTCATTGGTGAAGGAGGGATTTACTCATCCTAAAGCTAAAATATCACTTTTCTATCTATTCTCCTCTTTGTTTATTCAAAAAAAACCATCGGCCACTTTGAAATGGGATGACCTTGAGAGGAGACTTCTAACTAGGGAAGGTCGTCAGGTCGAAGTGGCCATTTGTAATGAGATGTAGCTCACTAGACGTGGTTTTGGACGCTGATCTCGAATCTGCCTTCGAAATTTGCAGAACGATTCTCTGAACGGAGTTATGGAGCTTTTTCCACGCGTTTACCACGCAACAGGTCGTGGGATCGGATCCCTGCTGAGCTTAACTTTTTTGCTTCTTGCGCAAACGTGGCAAAAAGTGGTTGTGGCGTCACTACTACATTAGCGCTCTCCTTGACTTGCCTGAAAAACAGTTTGCGTTCGCTTACTGGCGCGCTTAGTGCCTTATGATCTAGGAGAATGGATGTACAGGTGCCCTTGGCGCGGAGTGCAGGCGTTTTCGCGCTGAGCGAGTGCCATATTCGTGTTTATCGGGGCGAACTACGCCTATGTAGAGGTTTCTAGCCAAATCTGGCATTTTGACCTGACTTCCATAAATGGACCATCCATGGGTTAGTTCAGTTGATGTACACACCTATTCAGATGCAGATACATTCTCCTGCACAAACCCTCGTCTTGCCACTTCTTACGCATTCATTTTGTTACTGCTTCAGTTTTCCTAATATCTGAAAGCAAATTCCGTCCAAAAGACAAGCAATCAACAAGAGATTGGCCCTGGAACTATTAGTGACCATCATTCGATCAGCTGCTACCGCACTTTTCAAAGTTAGGTCAAAACCTCACATCTGGCTAGAAACCTGCCCCAGGGGTAGTTTTGCTCCCTGAACACGAATATGGCACCCATTTGGCGTTTGAGTGTTTTCTAGACTCAAAAGAGACATTCCGCACAAAATGCAAAAGCATCCCTCTCCGGAAATTCGAACCCTTCAAGGCACGCCTGCGAAGCAAGACCACTACCACTACACCATGCTGCCGTTGACCTTAGGGTGCTTCCCGTCTATTTAACGTGTTGGCTGGCAACCGCGCTTGACTCCGTTTTCCTTAATTTTAATTCTAACAAACCTTCATAATTCCTTTCAAAGAATCGTTCTGCAAATTTCGAAGGCAGATTCGAGATCAGCGTCCAAAACCACGTCTAGTGAGCTACATCTCATTACAAATGGCCACTTCGACCTGACGACCTTCCCTAGTAAGATGTCCGTCTAGAAGCAGAAGTAGGTTTTTCAGAACTGCCTCTACCACTGCAATCAAAAGATTCCATCCATCATCGCTAACGAGCTCAATAATGCCTACAATATCTGCCCACGCATGACTCAGTATTTGCGTCAGACTGAAGGGCTTCGTAATTTCGATGATTGTGTCACTCGTAGACACCTTCTGCGGGCCATCCTGCGCACTGGACTATGAATCATGATTCTTTCATCATTCGACACTATAAGTGGAGGTCATTGCTAAACGCTCCAGGATCACCTTCACGCCGTTTCTTCGGGTCCTGAAGCCACATGGACAGACTGGATGCTGCGGATGCTATGGCGTTTACGGGAGGCTGGGTTTGGAGCAGCGCCCGCCTCCCCGACGCCCCATCATCCGGAGGGAACAAACGTTACCGATGGAGGTGTTCCAAGAGACTGATCACAGTTTTTATTAACGCCGTGTTTTCGGCGAAAAGAGGTCAACTCATCTACTTTATGAGATGAGCGCTTTTCAAAAATTCCGTCCAAAATATGGCTGCTCCAGCTCAATACAGTCCATATTGGAGGGCAGAAGGGATGTCCCGGCAGTATTTTTTCCGCGCCGTCTCACTTATACATATCTTTCTCTCTCTTGCGTCTGAACCCTCGCAGCCATGACCCAGCTCATAACAACGCTCCTTCTGCTCTCAGACATGGACTGCACGTTAATGCCGATTCATGTATGAATAAGCCAATTTCGCAATGATGTGCATTTCTACAAGAGTACGCCAAGGGTCGGAATCCTCAGTCGAGAATCGAATTTGACCTGCAGGGAGATAGAAGACTGAAGAAGTAGGGAGGAAGGCAGGTGTGGCTTTGAAGCAGCAGTGGAGGGATGTCGCAAATACCGCAAATCCCCCGTTCCATAGCAAAAGGACAAATCGCATAAATCATAGAAGCTGTATCAAGCTCACCTTTGCAGCGTTCGATGAATAGACACCAATGAACGTTTTCTCACAGTAATCTGCAAATGCTGGTAGGGTAATTGTCACTATGGCTTCTTGCTTTAATATAGTCCTAAAAGAAGAAAAAGAGAAGCAATATATTAGATGAGAGGAATAAAACGGAAATGTTCGTCATAAATCGTACTTTTTCGGATCATCTGGCAGCGGCGTATAGGTGAGCTTTTCGTCTACTCGGAGAAAATGAGAGCCATTGAGCTAAAATTGGATTATGAAATGGAAATATTGAGCACATGCAATATTCCTAAAAAGGAGTTCGCTTACATTTCGAGTCGTCAATGCCATAGTTTTGCTTTCTGGATCGATTACTGTATATTCGTGGGAGTACTGTGTTCCCGAGAAACCAGTTAACTGCAAACAACTAACTCTTGTGAGATGTACTTAAAATATAACCAAAGTAATCCAACTATCATGCACAAGTAATTTAAGCTTGTAACGAAGTTTCACTTGGCAAGCTGAGCAAGGGATAAATTCGCAGTTCAGAAAAGCTGTGGTCAAGTTGACCAGCACGTTGGTACCTTTACAGCATTGTCGATCACTCATCACGCTACCAGCTGGGTAGCAAAAAGTACTGCGAATTCCTTCAGCTACACTTATAGCGCACAATCCGAGTTCCTCAGGCTCACACTGTTACGACTAACGAGCACCAAATCTTCATGTGACCCAGACCAAGGTCAGACCGAAAATAAGGTTTGCGTTTTGTAAAATACGGAAAGCCTCTATTTACGGACTCCACTCACAAACTCCCCCGGATTCCACTTTCAAATAAGGGACAGTATATACACGACTCCCAATCAGACCCTTTCTTGGATGCGGCACGCATTCTACATCCAGATCAGAACCGCGGTGGTTACTTGAAGCCAGCCGATGCACAGCTGGAAGCTTCTAACATTCCAGACGAATCGGGTACCCCAGAGGATAGGCTTGGTTGGTCTGGGCGGAAAGGCCGATCGGGGTATACTGACCCCCTAATAACCGGTGTCGTGTAAAGGCGTGCCACCACTGCCACTACAACTTCCATCCCCCATGTCAGATACTTTCAAAATTTTCCAGTTTCTCCCCTAAAAAGTGCTGCTGAGCAGGAGGGGGTACCCGGGAGGTATCACCAACCAGTTACCTGTTTCACGTACCGAAAATAATAATTGTGTAGGACTTTGTTGGCGCCACACAGTGGAGGAGCGAGGGGAGGGGGAGAGGATGGGAGCCAAGAACTGAGAAATTCC
>MU921671.1:5886-17014 GCA_036418165.1 Cooperia oncophora
CTGGTTGACGTCTCGAAGGCACCCAGGCATTATTACCTTCAGTCCCGTTCTCATGGGCGTTTGAACATAAGAAATGGCACGCTACTGCAGCTATGAATCCATGCACCACACATGCATATTGCGCTCAGGATCGTAAATGTATTCAAATGCTTAGAGGGCGACTTTGGAGGCTATGTTTATGATCAAGTGAATGTAACTCAAGAAACCTGAATTAGAGAATTTGAGTTTTCCGAAAAAAAGGCGGATTTTCCAGAGACGCCAAGTTTCGTTTGGGTATCATGACGCTGATGAGTATGTCTGTAATTCTGCTCGCCATCGTTGAAGATATGCCAAAATTCAGTATGTCGGCGAACAGAAGGGGTCGTGGATCCTTCTCTGGGATCCCATTAATAGGTCAGTTTGCTTTATATCATTTAAAAAAGAGAGCATATGGAGCTCCTGAGTGAAAACAGTCACTCCTATGTAAGCTGGACCTGTCTGTATTTGTGAAAGTTGTGCTCATCTTGCAGCTCACAATCAGAGCGGGGAAACGAGAAAAATGGAGCCTGGCGCCATGCGATCGGATGTTTCTCCGCCCAGAAATGGAGTTTCGAAGGCGTGCGTTGACGTCTCCCTGGTTAACTCGCCATTCATTCGAAGACCAGTTTTCTGAGCTAGGGTTAAGCTCAGAATTAGCCGCAAAAAAGGTCTTATTACGGCATTTCCACGGCTTTTTTATAACCGTTATCGGTTGACACTTACAGTCCCACTTTGAACCCACAGATGCATTTAAGTATCGTGAAAAAAGCTTTCAAAAGTGGAAGGGTGAAAGGATAAGCCTATCCGGAGAATCAGTTTCTGCATCCTAAACGGGAGATATCAAAAACGACGCACCAGCCTGAATGTACGAGGATGAACCACAATATTGGTTTGGCGCGGCTCCATCCTTTTCTCTTCGAATAGTTGAAGAGAGGAAAGCGAAGCTGGTGGAAAACGTCCTGGATCCACAGCGATCAAGACTGCAATGACAAAATACATGTGGAAGTACCGGTCCTCCGCTCACCCTTGAAACTTCGGCTATGTAGTGTATGCCAGAGAGAACAAATCCCAATCTCAGATTGAGATGCAGAGCAGAACAAATTTCAGAACTCATACTTTCCTTCAAACACCTCATGTGTCTCTTATAGGTCTATACTACTTCATTCTCCTGGCTATTATTGGTCTTTCAACCGTAACCACATCGATGTTCGTGTTTTTGGAGCGGGATGTTCGAGTGAAACACGACATTCCGTGGTATCTGCAGTGGTTATCTTTCGACGTTCAGCGAAGGCGACTCGTAAGGTGTGTTAGTTTCTCCGTTGTATTCAGCATCGTTTCAGACGTAGCGCTCAAGATTTTCAGGAGCTTCAGCCAGTATCGCAGACATCTGCAAGATCCACAAGCAGAGGTATGTCGCTCTGGTTATTCCGTACTTCCTGGTGTTTCCATACTTCAAAAAAGTCGACAAGGCGAAGAGCACAGCTAGCAAATCGATGTAATAGAAAGACGCAAATATTGCAGAAATAAAAAATCAGCAGCACCGTCAACTAATGGTAAGCGGACAGCGACCAAACACCCCTTCCCTATTCTACAACAATGATGTGCCCTGGCTAGGCAAGGTTGGAGGCCGGTATCGCTGACGAATGGTACCCCAGATAATTCACCACAATTTGCATTAGGGTGTGCCGCATTAAATCCCGCGCAAGATCTGCCACTTGCTGCGCATGGACTGTAAACGATATGATGTCGGTCCTTTGGATCGCATCAAGTTTCTGGTCTCGGATGCCATGGCGCACATTCGGACCAGACCCATAGATGATACCGAGCTTCCACATTCCATTTCAGGAAGCCATTTCGTAGTCATGTCACTGGTATGGTTGTCACTTACAAGGAAAGGATGGTTGGTCGAAGTGCCACTTCGAAATGAGACGTATACTGCCAATGGCTGATTACAAATCTGCCCTCCATATCTGCTAAACGATTTCCTGGACAAAGTTATGCAGGATTTTTGACCAGGTCACACCCATTTCCAGCATGTATATGAGGTGCTCCAAATTGCCCAAATTGGCTGGAATCTGAAACTAGAGGTGCTTCAGTGCCCTGGAAATCAACACTGCAGTTATATTTCGTGAAACGTCTTGTACATATTTTGTGAAAGCGTCTTGTACGCATTCTGTGTGCAGGAACCTGCAACGTCCTTGGCAAGCGTTTTTACGCCGAACGAGTGTGATATTCGTGCTCTGGGGCTCAAATTAGCCCTAGAGACAAGTTTTCAACCAAATTTGAGATTTCGACCTATTTTCGATACAGTGGGGTAACCATAGGCAGCCAATTCCTAAAGGTTACTGGCACTATCGCCGACTCACTCACGTCTCATTTGTGTACCAAGCTCAATTGTGCTCCGTACAACAACCTCCTGCATATCTCTGCTCAGAGAATCGTTTAGCAGATATGGAAAGCAGATTTGAAATCAGCGTCCGAAGACGCATCAGTGTGTATGCATCTTGTCTTAAATGGCCACTTCGACCAACCATCCTTTCCTTGTTAGAGCAGGGGGGGGGGGTCGTACTCACACTACCAGTTCGCACGTCCCCCTGCTGTACCGTGATACCGATACTTTTCGTATGGGAATTTAATGTTCAACGCTATTCAATGGTAAGGGGAGACGCATGAGATGATCGTAACTTGTCACGTTATCGCGCGCGGCATATGACGCTGCGATGCGTGGAAACTTCTCGATGTGCATCAGTTCGTCGATTGGAACAGCAAAAAATGAAATGAATCTAAGCAGAGACGTGACTCTATGACAGGTGATATTCTCCCGTCCCGTCGACATCTGGATAGAAATGGGTAGGCAAGACAGCTCGTCCGTCGGCCACGGCCTGTTCGCCACGTCCACCATCGCAGTCGTTTTCACTGCAAACGCTGGGGCGTGTCAGGGGGCTGGATTTCGACTCCAGCCATTTTCCACTGATGATTCTCGGCTTATTGGCATTACTGGAGCGTAACGGACTTGACGCGTCGCGTGCGTAACGCGTTCGCTTGCTATCAGCAATGTACCCGTTATTTAGACCCGATGAATAAGGTGTCACGGTTGTATATTCGCCGAGTATAAGCGATGAGACGCAATGGGTTGTTTGTCGGGACCATGGTGCACACCTGAGCGTCAAATGACGCTGCGTGCGAGGAATTCCCACTCGAGTTTAAAGGCACACTCTGTTCGATGTTCAGAAGCCTTCTTTGGTCCTAGTTTCTGTTCACAAACATGGAGAATGTACCGTTCTCAATGTGTGAGAGGATAGCGCGACCCGCATGCGACGAAGCGGCTCACTGGGCATCGCAACACCCATTCTATTTTTGAAGCTTCCTGTAGGTGCGATAGATCCGCTAGTAGCTGCCTCCATTTCAAATGGTGGTGAGACGATAAGGAGACATCCGACACGAACGAGAGAAATCTCGTCTGACCACACCCTTTCCTCGCCTTACGCACGTACATATAAGTAAGAAAACGCCACACGTGCAGTTTTTTTCTGAGTATCGCAGCCGCCCAGATCCCCTACCTCCGCTCTTCCACGATCCTACCACTGTGATCGACTGGTTGATTTGTTGACAGCGTGCAATGTCAGAACGTGGGACTGGGTATGGAACTCTTTGCAAGCGCCTGTTTCACTGTAAAATGTAAGACGATTAATCATAATGCAACCCATAATTCGTGCACACGTTTTTCTTCCACTTTGCTTTTTTCCTACTCGAACGGCGAAGTATGGAAGCACCTTGTGTTCATGTGTGTACATCTTCGATAGTTACTAACCTCAACCCAACTTATGAGCCAAATGAGTGCTGTCTACAGGAGCATCTTCTGTCGAATGGTCACGTACGTACCGGTCTTCAAGATAAAGCAAGAGGCGTAGCCGTCTCGTTACTGAGTCTCATCCCACGTGCTAATGCGAATAACGCTTATCAACTAAATATTCCGCCATCACTACCGAATGCACAGGTATAGTCGAGTCGACGAGACACAATTCCAACTGGTATTAAACCGCATTCACTGCACAAATTCTTTGTTCCTCCCAATCCTAAAGCGTAGTCGAGTCAAGTACTGTTTTGATTCATCCACATACATTACAAAATGGCGGAACAAAGCATGTTGGAAGGCTCGCTTGACTCGACTATGCACTTTTTTTACTCCGTGCATAGCCTTGTTGATGTTGTCATTTCAATCCCTTGCACTTTGAACACTTCTAAAATGACGTGCTAGAAACCACGAGTCTCGTTTAGGAGGACCACAGTTGCGACGCTCGTAGAAATTACAGTAGAGGCTTGTTCGCTACGGATGATAAGGCGCGTCAAGGGAGATGGATTTGGCGCGACCTTAGCCCGTTTTTCTCCACTTTTTTCTTTCAACAAGCAACAAGGTTGCACCATTTCACATCAGTCACTTTCCACCAGTTGTCTCCACTCAATGGTGGAGAACGGGCTGATAGCGCGCCAAACCCATTCCACTTTGACACGCCCCATCAACCGTGGCGAATAAGACCGTGCATGTCTGAGGTAGTCGGGCGGTGCCACGGGGTACTGAATTAGCCCAACCGCGACGTTTTCTACTACTGATTGTTTTTCTTTTAACTGATGCTAGGCGATTACCATTGGTAGAAAACGCAGTCGGAGCGCGCTGTCCACCCCCCCCCCTTGCGTCACCGCCTCTTGTCGAGGCATTGATGATCACGGACGCATATTTGGTCAAGCAGAGAACGATCAGTCGACATTGTGAGGCAGCGGCTTTTCTCCCGCAGAACGCACCAATTTGAGGGGGATTCAACAAGACCGGAAGCGCGTTCAAACTGTTTAGCTCTAATATAAACGGGGGTCCCATAATTGACCCTGCCTCTGGGACATTTATGGATGCTGATCAGAAGATTCAAACTGCGGCGACGCGCTCAAAACGGCAAGAAAAACCGGAACCTAATTGGTTCGGAGCGAAAGTGCTACGGTGAGCCGAGCCAATCAGATAAAACCGAGCGCCAAGTTTGTAGTTGTCGCAACTTGGATCTCCTGACACACTCCCGAACTATCATTCACAGCGTAGAAGTAGGCTCACTGTTGGTGACACCATTTAGACGAGAATGACCATCATATTTTGTTAAGATTTTCGCACTAATGATGAACATTTCAGGACTCAACTCCGCCACGACAGAGTCTGCGTCGGCGACTTAGCGTCACTCAGTATGATAACATGGTGCTGTATCAGTATTTCGAACAAGTGCTCGAGGACATTATCTCTTGTGCTGCAAGAATCGAAAAGAATGTCGGAGGAATAAGGTGTGCACATAATAAGATTGGCTTGGTTTATTTCATTCTGTGAAATATGCTCCACATATCGCGGAGAGGCGCGATCGTGACGCGCGCTCGACAAAATGATTGATTTCACGAGTACCAGGGCACATTATTGGTTTGGGGCGGGGGTGGGTATATAGACACATGAAACAGGACAATCACGAAAAGTCAACCACCGCTCCCAGCACTCCTAGAAAGGTCCAGAAAGTAAATACGACTCCCTCCCCCTCCCAACAATGAGCAAGTACGACCCCCCTTTTACAACGTCCGTGAAGCGAGAAAAATCAACTATCAAAATAAATTTTTCTCAGCCCAAATACGACCCCCTCTCCTGGCGGCCAAATACGACCCCCACTCTGTTGGGAATTCCCCAACAACGATGTGCCCTGACGGGTACTCGTCGCGACCGCACTCGCTTCGCATTTCTGCTCGAATAGACAAGGTGTCGGTCGGGTCTGCGTTACTGAGGAGCGCGTAGTTAGAGTATTGTCCCAAGCCACCGTCTCGACATTCTACCCCACTTCAAACAGGGTAGCAGCAAAATTCCCGTTGGTGTGAAACACATAGGGGGAGTCGTGCTTTCCGCTGGTAAGGGGGTCGTATTTGGTCGTTGTAGGCTCGTGGCTGGTGGGTCGTATGTGATTTTCACACGAATTTTCAGCGCTGGGAAAAAAACTTTCGCGGCTGTTGAATTTTAACGTAATTTTTTGCTGTTTCATGTGTACCACCGCTCCCCTCCCACTCCCTCCCCCGCTCGACAAAAAATTTCTGGGCGAAAGCTGGACTGGAAAATGCGCGGGAAATGGTAGAAGGTGGCTGGGGAAGGCGGGGGTCATACTGACATCCTCTCCGGAGGGGTCGTAACCCACATACCGTCCTGCTACTTCACGAATGGCTCGTACGGTGTTCCAAGCTGGCCACGTTCAGATTTCTCGACGCGTTCCCAGTGCACCAATACTATAGGGAAAGCAGTCGCACACGAGTATCGATCTGTTGTGAGAGATTGGGTAATGTGAGGGTAGGCGCTAGGGCAGGGTTCAGACTTGGCGATGACGCCGCTCGACGCGCTGTAACGCGCTGTAACTCACGCTACAAATTGCCCCAGCGCTCTGAGGCTATAGAGGCGAACGGAGACGGGAATTAAATCGCGCCTTGCCGATGGTGTATTGCGAGAATATGAGGAACAGGAGGGTACACATTGCACAATCACGCAGTTGGTATCGATCGGCACTGGCCGCTAGGGCTTTGATGGAGTATAGAAGAATGGGAGAATACCGCACTGTGTTGTATCCGGCGCCTGTCCCCTACCGCCCTGTTATCCATACTCCTGCCGAAACACAAGCGATCGGCGCGATCTAACTCCCGTATGCAGTTGCGTTATTCCCGCCAGGGCACGCCATCTTTATGATGCATCACAACGGAGGGTCGTGATTTGCGGCGCGCGATGGAGGGGGGGGCCGGGTCGTAACGCATGGCCCATGTTGAAGTGGAGAGAGCGGTGATACACGGTACAAGTGAAAAGAAGCTCAAAAGGGACGATGTAGATGACAATAAATAGAACTAGGCACTATCGAACTATTCCTAGGCCAAAAACTAAAAAAATATCTGCTCCTTCCTAGCACAAAAAAGCTTAAGACACTTCGGCCCACCACACCTCGCTCATCTGAATCTCGATAAAACCCAATCCAACTAATGACGATGCAAATCTAGAAAAGAATCCATTGCAAAAGCTACCTATGAAACCGTAGAAATTGAATCCTGAGCAATTTCCTCACAACAAAATCAAACTCAACAAAACAAAATCAAAGCTGAACAAAAAAAAGCAATCAAAATAATTCACAATCAAATGGATAAAAAAAACTCACCAGGCCAGCTGGGAACCGGAACTATGGATTACTTTTGAATTTTGGCTGTTCGCGGTCAGCGCGCTCATACAAGCTCATTGGTGCGCGCTATTTTACGGCCTGGAGCCAATTTCAAGCCAAAACATGTGGAAAAGTACGCCCTCATCCATTGAAGACGCCATCAACTTCGTTGAAAAGAAAGCTGTCGGAGAGGGCAAGTGGGAACGAGCAAGAGCTAGGTTGGCTCTTGTCACCCGAATTTGGCGATTTCAAAAAACATTACCGATTCCAGAGATTTTCCCCGTTGTGATCATCGTTGTGATCCGTCTGTGATCATTTTTGCGAACCGCGAGTCGCTACGCTTTGGACGTCCATGGCAAGCTTCATACACGGCCTTTCGTAAAAAAGAATTGTGCCGGAAGCTTGAAGATTTCTACTTTCCAGCAAGGCTTTAATTTTCTTCCTAGGCCTGCTATTCGAAAAAATTCCCCGTTGTGAACATTTCCGTGACAGACCCGCCCCCCCACGACACGAAAAATCAGCCCTCCGAGGCCATGAAACCTCCAGTTGGCTTGAAGACTTTGGTATGCTTCTAAAACACATGTTTTCGCAAAGGGTATCAGGAAATAGGCCATTGGGCGCCAATTGGCATCACCTCTGCAATGCGCCATGCATGGGGCTTTCACGCAGGTGTTTGGAAGGTGTAACTTCTAGATAGGGCTTAATTTGCAAGCAAATGTGCTCCTACGATCAGAAAAGTCCGGGAATGTACTTTCATCTGTTTATTAATCGTCACGTCGTGAGTCCTTTTGTTTGTTTATAAATTCATGGTGCCCTTGTGGGCGGTGATCGTAGCTCCTATCATCGCCCCTTCCTCGTACGTATTGTCAGTATGCTACACCAGCGCCAGAGTGCTGGACGTGCTTGGGACGTACGTAGGTACTGCGACCTCCCCCCCCCCCGCTCGACAGCAAAATTTTGTAAAAAAAACCAGAAATTTTTGGGAAAAAATAGACAAAGTGGTAGGAGGTTGGAAAAATCTAGGGAAGAGGTAACATGGGGAGGGGGGGGGGGGTCGTACTTGAAGATGGAAATTAGGGGGGGTCGTATTTTTCAGGAAATGATCACAACGCAATGGCGTGCCCTGGTTCCCGCTTATACCACTGGAGGTGCATTGCAAAGGCAACGCGCCGCCACGCGGTACGACGCGTCGACGCGAAGTCTGAACGGCCTTGAACTATAGGTCCTGGTGGGGATACATGCAACCCGCTCCGCGGCAACATGGACCTCCTGACCGACAAACCATGTAACATGAAGAAAACCCTAAGCCGTACTCACACGAGCTCATTTTAGGCAAGAAATGGCCACACTGAAGCCACAAGACGATCTGAACAGCAAATGGCAAACGGTGATCCGACGATTGGAAATCATCTCCCTCGTTTTTTATGTATCGGTGCTCTTCATTACTATGTATCTCTTCTTCTACCACGAATGGTCAGTACCCCTTATAAATCTGCCCCCCTTGACTGCTATACAAGAAATTGCCCGATTTCAGGTACTGTGCGGTAGGGCATAATCCCTGTGGTCAGATGAATCTGAAATGTCCATGGATGGCTGTGACACCGGACGATCCACAATGTGAACATAACTCTTACAACTAAATGACTTTCATGCATAGATCTCGACAATATTTCTCTTCTTTGCCAGTCCAGTTTACGGGTTTTCATATTATGCAAGATTTCTCCCTCAAATTCTATCGCTTCAGATTGCTCAGTATCGATTCATTAGGAATATTTATCCATTTAGTTCCCTTCGATGAAATCAAATAAACTTTCTACGATTTCTCATCGGTCAACTTTCAGTCGCTAACCAGTCAGGGGACACCATCGTGATATGTGAAATGGTGGTTACCGGGAAAAAATTTCTCCCAACGCAGCAAATTCCTCTCGAAGGCACATACGACCCCCCCCCTCTCCAAACGACCAAATACGATCCTCTCCTCCCCAACGGAAAGTAAGACCCCCTTATATGTTTCACACAACGATGCTGTACCCTGCCGCCTTTCTCAAATCGTGAATTCTCCAAATTCGTCAGGTATGCCTCGCGCATGCATTACATGTGCTTCCAATGATGTCTAAAGGAGCCCTAAAACGTGCCCCTTCGCTGATTGAAGTGCTTGATGTATTCAGTCCCTTTAGCTGTAGGTAACTAGTTAGTCATCAGTGTCCTGCGTTTTCGCCTACTTCTACTGTTTCAAATTACACCCACGGCGTCTCTTCCACTAATTATGGTTGGCTCTTTGTTGATGAAACTGTAATAACCGCCGCAGAACTTTAGACGCAGATGCACAATCGTTTGTTACAAGGGCTTCTGTCAACCGTATATTCTTCTGTTGCGGGGTCCAGAGGTATTTTTCCATCATATTTTCCAGACTAGCGTTCCAAAAAAGGAAGAGGGGAGAGAGAAGGAAGGAGTAAGTGAAACAGGGGGCTCTGTGGAAAATCCTGAGACATGCTGAAGCACTGAAAAAAATTAAAAAAGGCAAAAATCTACAACCAATTCACAAATCTGGGGATTCTGAAGAGCACCCAGAGTGGCAAACCTGAGTAGCCTAGAGCTCTTAAAAAATTGAAGTGACTCAAAGCAGCTTGAGAAGCAGTCAGAAACGTTGCCAAAGAATGCTTCCAAAAAATTGGGAAGCAGTACCCCAGCATGTTCTCCACACGCTAACCTACTACCGTGAAGGAGTGCGAACTTATTCCCTAATACTAACCAAAAGCTCCACGTCATGATTGAGAAATCCTGCAGCTAAATGAAAGGTTTCTCATGGAGGCTAGTCTATGTGACACCCACTGAGCACCTTTTATTCTTTGAGTAGCTATTCATTAAGAAGTCAACTTTCAATTGTCGTGACCCTATGCTTCGTGCAACATCCGAAGAAGACAACGAGAATGAAAGAAATTCGTGAGCTTCTGTTCTGCAAGATTCAATACCAGTTCACGGCTCTGAAAGGGCACAGCAGACAACTTGCTTGACATGACTGAAGCTGAACACTAACTTTCAGCAGTCCCGTTCAGTTTATATAACCAGCGACCAAGCCATCCTCCATCATCCCATTTGAAGTACGCCCGCAAAACGTGGGTATGCCTCCCCCACTCCATGCGAGTACCCATTTTCCATCGTTTCACAACTTTCCGCTCTCGAACTCTTCTGGAATCGAGCCACGAATTTTTGAAATAAGTCGCTCCTAGCTGTGTGCGCACCAGTTCCGTACATCCAAGCCCATCCCACCCTTGATCCGGTTCTTCAGATGATCCGGATGTCCCGACAACACACAGACGGACAGACGTTATAACTGTAGGATATATAGGCCACGGAAGTGATACATCATCTATTTTTGCGGTCAGAATTACCTTGTCCAGCTCCCACACTAGATGAAGGGCGTACGTACCTTTAGAAAAAGGAGCTTCACGAAGAAACTTGGCGGTACGGTTGCGTTTTTGAAACAGCATTTTGTTTTAAAACTATTCTCAATCTGCTGTTTCGCACTTTCTCACAAGATTTCTTCGGGAACATATACTTAAAGTAACCTGTATGATACTACTGACTTGCTTGAGCAAATAGCATTATCAATAAACAGCGCACAGATGCTATACGAACATCTGCGTTGGATCAGGAAGGCTATTTCTTCCACATTTATCCAAAGAGGCGATATTCGATGTCACAAATAATAATCAGCATTTGACAAAACAGAACGGAAACTTTATATCACCAACAATGCAAACAACGATAATAAAATTTCCGTCTACTTCAACTCGATCACTTGGATTCCTGGAGGAAGAGACTGCTTCAGCTTCTCAGCCTTGTCTTTGTCCTAGAAAGAAAGACAATTATTCGAACACAGAAAAAAAAACGCCTGAGGAGCCTTTAGC
>MU921720.1:6884-17971 GCA_036418165.1 Cooperia oncophora
GATCGGCCGTATTTCGAAACATGGGAATTAAGCCAAGTGTTAGTGGGCAACACAGTAATCCCGACAGTGACCAGTACCATGTTAACCATGCGCGCAGTACAGTGACATGCGCGCAGTCCAGTGACAGCCAAACTGGTACAAAATATTGCAATAACGAACTGACATTAGTAATTGGTGACATGACTCCGTGAGCACCTATATTGACTAAACAATACGACGTGTGCAGGTTCGCAGGTAGGAGGCTGTCAACCTTCTCAATTCTTATGAGAACAGGTGCATCTTCCCACCTACTGTGCGTGGTAACGCAATGTATGGCCCACGCTCAGACGGGATCTATGTCAGACAGGAAAAAAAATTTTTTCATACAGTTCCCCGAGACTATGCTTCTCAGAGGCATACTATAGTTTTCCAATGAGTTCTGTGCAATAAGAGATAGAGGATCGGGCTATTGAGGGCATCGGAACTTTTTCCATCTAAAATATCCCTTGCACAGGGGATTCCCAGGAAAAAGTCATTCATTTTGAAAAAGCAGTTTTTTCTAGACTGCGAAAATTTCTGAGAAGAGTAAGTAAGTTAGCAAAACTGTGAGCTTAGTGCTTAGTTTCTCATAAAGGTGCACCCTTTCGCCAGTAGCCCGCTTCTGGGAAAAGTACACTCATCTTTCAAGGAAATCCCACTACAAGCAAAAAATAGTCTGCTTCAATGCGAGAAAACGACGCTGCATCCTGGTAGGGACTAGTAATTTGTGCACCTGGGAAGATCGCTCATATGCACTTATGTGGGCATCAAGTGGTTATCATCAGCTTGAGGGATGACAATAAGACTGGGGTATCGTAACCTTTTCCACCCGGTCGGCCACTATTTCCGAAAGAAACTGAAGGCAATGAAGTAACATCCATAACTAGGATAAAGGTGATGAAGGAGGACGATGTCGTGGAATTCGGTCATAAGAGGTTGGAGAAAATATCACAGTAGCTGTAAAGAAGTTGACAAAATTTACCATCAGTCCACCCTGGTCAAAACTATTGAATGGTTGGTCATCATTTTGCCTGAAGTCGTAGTCTGTCCATGCACGGAGAAACTGGTAAGCAAACGGTGAATTCCTCACCTGAATTTATAACAAAAGTATGGTTCCGGATCTTTTTATCACAGATATAAGGTTTTCAAGAGGCTTTAAAAAGCTTTCGGAGTGGCAGTGCAGACTTGTGGGGAGGCGCTTGTGCGAACGAAGAGAAATGGAGGTGCTCGCTTGCAATAATGTAATGATGTTAAGCATTGTGGAGTAGGCGTTTGCACCCAAATAAGGGCAAGTCAATAACGAATGGAAAACCAATTTTTTTATATGAAAGCATAGTGGTTACAGACAGGTTTTGATTGACATAACGGCTTGTGACTCAAACACTTTTAACGAGGATTTGCCTTCGTCTGCTTCCTCCTCTTCTATTCCTTCTTTTTCTTCTGCTTTTCCTTCTCCACCATTATCTTTTTCTTCCTGGTGTTCTTCTTTATCTTTTAATTCTCTTTACTCTTGATCTTGCTCTTGTTCCTGTTCTTGTTCTTGTAATTAATCCGCTGGGGCTTTGGAGATTGGAGCGCTCCTTATCCCGGTGGACTTCCATGGAGCTTCTGTGCTTTCCGAAGACGAGAATCCTCAGGCCATTTTTCGCTAAGCGGAGGGTGGAATTAGTGATGGCCAACTATGAGTCGCATAGCTCTCTGAGCCAGCTATTGGATCCCTTGTTTCATTAAGACAAACATGTCTTTTAGGTCTGGGTTCATTTACAATAAACCTATTCGACGTGAGTTTCCAACTTCACTGCTTCATGGTGAGGGTAGTACAAGTACAAGAAGGGTAGTACAAGTACAAGAAGGTGAGGGTAGTGCGACACCAACTCGCAACTGCAGCTTCGCTCATTACTGGCATCTAATCCTCGGTAGACAGTATACTACTTCGTCATCCGGGCAGTTGATTGGAGGATCGCAGCTGCAGCGCATCACGACCGCGGTGATCAACTGTTACTAGCCTATTCAGCCATTTCCTGCCTAATTTGCACTGTATTATTTATTTTCTTCGAGGTAAGTTGTTTTTTGTTCTTACGAGGTACATCAGGGAGTGGATTCTTTTATTGTTTTTGTGATTAGGTGTTTTTGAGATTTTTTAGACATTCATTCAATTATTTATTTAATTATTTAATTGTTCACAAAAATTGGAGGAATCCCAATCATACTTCGCCTGAAGACAAGGAACAACTAACCTTGAAAAAAGCAGCTAAAAACAGTGAAAATTAGGGAGAAAATGGCTAAATAGGCTGGAAACAGCTGATCGCCGCGGTCGTGACGCGCCGCAGCCGCGTCTGCGACCCTTTCACCGCCTAATCAACTGCCCTGATGACACTGCACCCAGGTCGCGACACTGATGGGGGACATGTTAGCGTGGCTGCCTTCGATTCGAACGGTCGAATGGTGTCATTTTGAGTTATTGCCAGCGTTTACTCCCGTGTGTTCTGTTGAATATTTCGATGGACTGTTGCTGTGAAGTGCTTTTAGACACGGGACACAGTTCGAGCAAAGATACAGTAACTAAGTGGTTCGCGATCTATAAGTATAGAAAATAAGTAAATAAATAGTGACAGTCATAAATAAACATGGGTTTCCGATAAAACACTATACTTTACTGCAGCACTTTTAGGCACTGGTCAGTGTACTGCGCACACTACTGCTCATTTTCGGAGGGACTGCAGCAAAGGCAGTGGACAGGGGTGATCGATGGCGGGTCAACTGCTGTCGGCACGAAGACTAACTTTTTAACGAGTAGAAACGGAAAATTGTTTGAAGCCCAGAATAGGAACTAATGAGCCAACCGTTTTTTCTACAATGGTTGTAGTACTCCCGTTATTTCAGCAGTGATTCACCAATTTCGTTGTTACTGAATTCAATTTCTGTGAAACTGAATTGTTGAAATGGCAGTTTCAAACAATTGATCACCTTTATTCGATGGAACCACAGCACAAGGCCTACAAACTCTTTGGTCATAGAAGCAGACGCCCTTCTCGAAGCCATGACATAGCCGATCAAAGATCGGAAGTGGAAAGAAGTGACCAGCAAGGCAGTTATTTTTTCTGAAGCCTGGTAAAACCCTACCACAATATTTACCAAAATGATCAGGAAATATTGAGTATTTGGCTAAACTTCCCAATTGATGGGGTTGGGGCAGAGTTATGACGCGGGCGCGTCAGCTGGTAATACTTCACTTTACTGGAAACTCAATTTTCAAAGTCCTCGAAAGAGACGCTGAAAATTTGACAGAAAGTGGAGCTATCTTCTAGTCTGATATTAGTATCATCGATCGCGATCCCGCTGATGTATTGTAGGATGGGGTAACTAAGAAATTAGTGCATCGCTGAACTGACTCCATCTGACACAGCATTTTTTGTCAGGGAAACGCCATCACTAATGGGGTAACCCAAAACATGGTCGCGATTCCCAGCAGTCCTTCCACTCTTGCACCTCACATTCCCTTAGCTCCACTTCCACGCTTCGGCCCCTACACTCCCTTAATTTTTTGCTCATGGGCAATGAGGTTCATCACGGCATGATGTAGGGAGCTACTCTTTCAGTAAAAATGTCCTATCAGAGTTTTAGTTTTCACAGTCTATCAAAAATATTAGGTCATCCCATTCAAAAGTGCCGAAGATCTTATTCATATAAAACGAAGAGAAAAACAGATAGAAAAGTAATATTTTGGCTTTGAGTTAAGTAGATCCCTCCTTCACCAATGACCCGCTCCCAGGGCCCCGAAAGCGTTTGGACCTCTGGTACCTTCGATTTTTCAACAAGTGCGAGTAAATTGCTGTTGCTGCCAATTTCGGCGAATGACAAAACATTGTAGCGTTTGCCGTCGGAGAGTACCTCGACTGACCAGAACAGTTGGAATCGAACGGCTTTATGTCGGGCGAATGGGGCGATTGAACCCAGGTCTCAGTATTGTTTGTGTCCCAGCACTGCCCTACAATACAGTTACTCGGGGTCTGGCACTACGAGCAACGGTGGCCTTCTTGTAGTTGTGTGGTATCATCCATTTGTCGATCTGATTGCCAAGGAAAGACAATATACACCGACAGCGACGATTTTATTCTCTGTATAGAGCCGCTTGAAAGCCACAGTGTGGAATCCTTTGCTATGATGATCATCCACTTGCGCCCACGTAACTCCTCATGGTAGAACTCGGGCGGCTTCTCATCTGCATTCATACAAAATTGACGATTGTGAGTTTCGGCTCGAGACTCACCCAAGACCCAAGACCACTCATATTTCATCTAGAGCCGGGGTGCGTTTTCACAGTCGTGAATGACATCTCATGCTGAGAACATTACTGCTAGAGGCATAGAATCGGTACTGCGTTCGTGCTTCTACAAGAAAATTAGGTACCCATGCGCACACCCTCTTGACCATCCTCAGTTTATCGGACATAACTCGGGCAGCAGTTGCAGCAGGGATGTCAGTCTCGCGGGGAAGCTCGACAAAGGTCCAGGCTCTGGAATCAGACATTCAGCGCTTGACTTCATCCACCCTTTCTTGTGCAGGATGAACATTATGGGACCATCCACGACAACAAATTTTTTCCTTTCTTCCTTCTTCGGGCTCCTGAACCAAACCTTCCACCTTGTATATCGAGAACACCATTACACAACTACTGGTCTGGCGCAGGTCAAATTTGAGCAGCGCACTTTCCTCTTATGACGCCTGATTTGAAAATCCGGCGCTGATTTTCACCACTCAGGCTTCTTTTCAATTTCTCGAGAACTTCTTCTGTGGGTAGGTTCACCCAGATGCATAGCTAACGGTACTGGCCTCTAAATGCTGTAGGGGCTCGCTGCTCTATCCCTTTTACTATTGTGCCACTCCTCCATATGTCTCGGCACCTTTGAGATAACCTAATACTGTGTAAAGCAGTAGTTCCCCATTTTCAGTATTCACTACACCCTTCCCTCCTTCTCCTCCTTCCATCTTCTGCGAATTATGATTAAATGAATGAATTCTTTTATTGAAATAAGTCTTGCTAAAACAGGATTTTAGAGCATCGGCGGAGTGGAGGTAATGACGACTATGGGAATCTGACATGAATCTGACTGAATTTGAAAAAGCATCACCATAACTATTGCAGTCAGCCTGTTGCTAAAAATTTACATACCAGGTAGTTGCCAGCGGAGAACTCCCAATTGAAGAAACGCTCGATCAATATCACGCTAACTCTGTCATCAATCCATTCCTCAACACAGTGGTTCGGATTCACAACACCTGAGATCCCTTGCTGGAGCTGAACTTTTCAAGGTTTCCAGAAACTCTTTGCACAAAATCCTCAAAGCACCGCTAATGAATGATGCTCACAACTCAAGCGATTTGACCGCGCGATCTAGGAATTGCGACAGAGTTTGATCCATCTCTAGTAGTTGAGTACCACACTTATTGATGTTCAGGTTAGTGTCTGAACTGTTTCAGCGCTTCCAACAATCAATTGTGGAGCGCAGCCCTTATCGCGACACAAATAGTTCACTTACAGTCGCAAAGCTCTTCCTAATCTATGCGATACCTGTATCAGCATCAAGTACGAGCATCCAATCTGTCGTCGGCAGGTACTGAATGACCCCACAATGTTTCTTGTAAAATACCTGAAATCACAGCAAAATCTTAAAATATAACAAAGTACTGCTCAGATAGAAGCCAGCAATCATTATCCTGCAATCATGATCCTGCGTTCTGTGAAGATAATCGCCTACTGTTATCTTCTGATGCAAAACATAAAAATGCTATGGTGCCATAATGATACTTAGAACTACTTTGCTTTCTACGCATGTAATATGAGGGCGTGAATCGACGAGCTACACTCCTTATCCCTGAGCCAGAGTAGGCGTGGCATTTGAACATGGCACGGAACTGGTTACTCGTGGAATATTCCAGTCTGGGACAACTGTCTTTGTTCTGTGGAGGAGAGACACGACAACAATTGTGTCAAGATGAAAATATCTCACCAGAAGCATAGACACCTTCAGGTTCAAGTTGAAACATGCGGCCACTTTCACCCGATCTCAGGGATTTCGAGTATATCTATAGTACTCCTGGATTGTAGGCATGCAAAGCATTTATCACGTTTTACACAAATACTGCCATATTTCCTGTACTGTAAGGGTGAAAGACGTCAAATTTCCCTTAACTAAACAAAAACGGAACAGGCAAGGCAGTACACTGATTTCTAGCCGCATAGTTATTTAACTCTCTAAAACTTGAATCTATATTACTTGAAGATACCGATTTATGCAGACTGCACGCTTCTTTCACCAGTGGATCGTTGTCGACGTCAACAAAAAGTACGGTATAGTTCACCGTTTTCAAGTAGCATTCCAGACTACGCTGAGCAATATCGTACAATCTGAATATGCAGGCTATTCAGAGCGTGCCATATGCACTTTTCACTTTTTGCACTTTTCCTTGATTTCGATTTGACAACTTCTATTTCAGTGGACAATAGTTAATCCTGCAAAGACACCATGTGTGTCATAGACCTTTTCCCCATACAATTGCCAGCGCCCCAACGAATCTTCAGCTAAACTTTGCTGCTAGCCTGTGGAAAGTGGATCAGTTCGTGTGAGATTCCGTCCAGATTTCGAAGGATCCCTTTTCGGATATGAATCAGAAGAGAATGAGAAAGGCAGAAGGCGGAAGAGGCGAGGCTATGAAAGAGCAATAAGGAGGAGACCACGGTCCATCTCGCATCTTGTGGTCGCAAGCGCAAGAAGAAAATTACGGGTCGAGCGTCGAGTGAAAATTCTAAATCATTGCAGTTGAAGGAAGGAGTAACGGACACAAATAATTTCCTGAATGAAAAACTGAGAACTGTCGGAACAGCCACACCAAAAGAACTTCGGAAGGCAGTGATAAAAAAAAAAGTTGATGAAAAGTCGCAGCCGAAAGCTGCTTTCCGCCAACGACTGGCTACGGCTATTTGGTGAAATAACAAAAAGATCACCCACAATCAGCTACAAACCCCACCCAAGCTGCAGTACTACTAACAGTGAGTTTCCACCTCCACTCCGCACTACCTCGGCAGGGAGGCGCTGAAGTCCGCTGCCACGGAAAACGTTTGAGAAGCCCTTCGATTTCAGCAAAAGACCCCCAAATGAACAGGAAAGAGGAGTGTGTAGCCATAACCCGTGAACTCGCGCTCTTTGCCGACCTATGCGGTTTTTGACCTACATGAGGTCGAGGCCGAGGTCGCGGAGTGGAGGTGGAAACTCACTGTTAGTAGTACTGCAGCTTGGGTGGTCGATCTCACGTCATCGCGGCTGAGATCAAGGTAAGCCAACTCACACTTATCGATCTATACCGTAGGGTGGTCTGCTAGGATATCGAAATAGTCTTAAGTTCTTGTGGAGGCGTTCGAGGGACAATCTCAATTGTTTTTGGACTCTTTCAGGCCCTGACGAAGGCGAGGAAGCCGAAACGTTGGCCAATAAATTGTAAAAATCTTGGACGGCTCAAACTTCCACTGTTCGAAAGAGCGAACAATGCCAAGATTAAGAGAAGGTCGATCCTGGTCGCTTCTAACCAGCCTTCTTATCTTTTTATAGTTATTTGCAATAGAGTATTTGTAACTTATAAATTTATTTTTGTAAATACATTTCACAATGCTAGTAATAATAAAATCTTCTTCGTAGCCATTTTTCGACACGAGAGTGGTGACCATATCCGTTATTTTGCTTACGAATACATCGAAGAACGTACAAGTGTTTGCTAACCTCAACGTTTCCGTATATATAACAGAGGCTTTGTTGATAAGGGAAATGTTTGTGTCACTATATGGAAATCTGATTACATTGAAGCTAAAATCGTCCGTTTTATTATACAACTTAGTACTAACTTTACCATTAGCAATATTGATTGTCAAATCTAAATAATTGCTTGAAAATTCACTATTATGAGTTTTTTCAATTCAAGGGTATTTCGATAAACTTGATAAAGTTGTTCATCCACGTCACCATCAGTTTGACCAAAACTCCAAAATGAACGTACCCATGTCTAAGCTTCCCAGTATGAGCCACGAAAACGGTGACTTTTCCAAAGTATGGTGCACATTCGTTCATGTTGTGACGTTTCGGATACTTGGCAAGTCTGAATAAATTCATAGAACCTGAAGATCGGTCAGTTGCTTTTTAATTTCCCTTTTGGGGTTGAGTAATGTTGCATCGATTTGGAGGAACCTCGAAAGTTTATGATGAGATCACACTAGAAACAAGTTTGATGTGCCATGTAGTAGTACTATGGTGGAGAATGATCCGCAAACTTGCACTAGATTTTTTAGCCCTGTCCGGCGGGTGCACCCGTGCACACTCCTGCTGGAAATATCTGATACGCCACTTCCGAGGTCATCACCAGCTTTCCCGACCAAACCTACAAGGAGCAGTTGATTTCTGGCAGGGCTTTTCCAGCTGATGCTAAGCGATCTACAACCTGCAGGAGAAGGCCAAAGGGTCCTGCAGAACCACTAGTACCTCGAGGACTCGAGATTTCTTGTGCTGAAAATCCTATTCAGGTAACTCAGTGCCTTGTTCACGAATACGACATTCATTTCTGGCACTGCCACCATTTTGCGCCACCACCTTTCTCAAAAAATGATACCCCTAAGGGTGATTTTACATCCCGATCAAATATGACGTGTTTTCGGCACTGGCGCCGTTTAATACCACCGCCTCTTTCTCAATGAAACAAAAAAATATAAAAATATATAAAATAAAATGTAAACACATAAAATATTAAATACATGGAATACATAAAACTTTCATAATATGGTTGTTTGATGCTGTGACCAGATTGTGGAACCCATTTATCGACATCAGCGTTATTTAGCTCTCTGCTCAGACTGTGCCTCGGAACAAAGGGTTTGGCCTCCCTGACGAAAACAAATAATTTTCTGAACGGGTGCATTTCACTACATATGAGTGTGAGTCGCCTTGAAAACTGACGAGATCGAGCCTTCTTCAAGGAATTCTAGCCTATTATAAGTAAATACCACATTTGCATCTTTAATGCTTTTTATAGCAGAGTAAGATCGTCTTTGATATACCGTTATCCATCAGCGGCACTATGAAGTTCTACCATGACCCAGGGCACATCGTTGTTAGGGAATCCCGATCAGAAGGTCGTATTTGGACTGTTTCAGGGACGTCGTAGAGGGGAGGGGTCGTGTTTGCTCTTCGTTGGGAGGGGAGGGTCGTATTTCCCTTCCGACCCTCTGGAAGAGGTTGTTGACTTTTCGTGATTTTTCCTGTTTCATGTGCACCATATACCTCCTTTCCCCCTCGGCAATATTTCAGGGAAAACAAGGGAAATTTCCGGAAAATTCCGGAAAAACTGGTAGGAGTTGAATAAAATCTGAGAAAATGGTGCTGACTTATTCTGCTCCTGTTTCAACCCCATTTTCATTTTCATTCCCATTTCTTTCATCCTTAACGAGCATTCGCATAATATTTACGATGATCGGAGAAAGCAAAAAAACTTACCTACTGCGGAAAATGTTGAGATTTGTTGAGCCCTTAGGACGAATTCCACGTAAGGTTCCATAAACGCATATGATAACAGAAACTAGGGAAAATAACACGAGAAGGAAGAGGGGAATTCGCCTTCCCAGGCTCCGGCCTTTACAAATTCGAGTATGCTCTGCATGCCAACTGACAGACATTCTGTAAGATCATCAGTCCATAAAGTCCTATTGGTTCTAATTAGCATCCATTATTCTAGAGTCTGATTGCAAAAGAATATAACTCCTGAAAAATCAAAAGATTTTGCGTTTTTTCTCAAAACTGGAAAAGAACGAAAATAAAAAGAATTATGGTATAAAATGAAAAATTAAATGAGCAAGACTTTTTGTTGCGAAAAGCAGTGAAGGGGGAAAAAACTGAGGTGCACAGTACACTTCGACGTGGATTATGTAGTTGTAGAGTGACCCACAGTCCGCACTTAGAGTTCCTCTTCGGTTCATCCTCAGGTAAAACGACCCTTCAAGACACATTCTGCGATTACAGCTCGAGTCAAAACATTAATTCGTGGATTTTTGTTGACTCACTGAGGCAGGAACAGGGTTTAAAAGGTGAGAGGCAGCTTCCTGTTGAGGTCCCCATGACTAGACGAGCATTCGAGTAAAGACTCTCTGTACCGGAGAAACCGGGATGAGACAGAGAGCGCGAAGGTTATATGAAGACGATCGAGCAGGACACATCGTTGTTGGGATTCCCCACCAGTATTTGATTGCTGGGAGAGGGGAGCGTATTTGGGCTGACAAAATTTTTTTGCCCCCCCCCCTCGACATTTTTGGGCAAAAGTAGAAAGATTTCCGGGAAGTCCTAGAAAAAGTTGTGGGAAGTTGAAAGATCTCCGGGAAAGAAAAAGTTGTGAGAGGTTGGGGTTGAAGGAAATCTGATGATAAGAAAGAAATGGAAGAAATTGTAGAGGAGGGCGGGGTAGTATTTCCCATCCCGCTCGACAGCTCGATGAGGAGGAAACCCTGGGGGGGGGAGTCGTTGCAGTCTCCTAAAAAAAGGGTAAGGTCGTACTGACTTGACCAAAATCCCCAACTAATGATGTGCCCTGCAAGTGAGACGACAGCGATCGTTCAAACAAAGCATGAGCAACACGTCGCAGCATTTTCATAGATATAGGACCACTGGAACTTCAACCTGCCGGGTAGCTTTAACAGCTTTTATGGATGGTGCTCCTCCAGATTATCACGATACCACTGCCAGGGTCATGTCGCATTCAACAAGCTACTGCTATTCTGAATGGAAGAAGGAAATATTGCGCATCCCAAGAAATTGGATATCTGCTAACATAAGTAGTATGGAGTGAGTACTCCACACTGGCATGTCATGAGAGGTTATGCATGTTTTCTCCAATACGTATAACTCGTCCAGACTACTAGATTGTTCATTTCGCTAACATATTGAGAGTCGATAACGCTGAAAATGGTACTGATACTTCTCAGTCATATAGGACACGCCGTCCGACGATAACACTGTGAAGTCGTCTTTGAACGCGAC
>MU921722.1:5975-16661 GCA_036418165.1 Cooperia oncophora
GAATGCAAACTATGAACGCGGCCTAACACAATCACTTGACAGCGGGATAAGCTCTCCTTTGACTGCCCTGCTCTACCAGTAATGATCGGCTAGTGATCGATTCAGGTAGGAAACTACAAATGGTGGAAGTTCTGCACCGGCAGAAGGATTTTAGTATTCCTCGGCGTCACTCGCTGCAATCTGCAAACACTGCATGCTTGTAATGGAGCGCAGATCTTAATAAACAATTGTGAATTTCATTGTATTCGCTTCAGACTCCAGCAGTGCTCTTCACTTTGGTTGGGCCTGGATCGTAATGACCTCACACCTAGACTTAGACCTCCACAAATTTTGGTCGCTATTTATTTAAGCTTCGCATTTTATTGGCGTCAAATGATCAGGAGATGAGCTGACCACCTAATCATTTAACAATCAAAATGCATTCCTAACTGCTAGATTGCTCTCTCAGATTCTGAGACTGCAATTATTGGCGTACTGTTGAGGTACGGCGGAATATTCTTTTGAAGGAATACCAGCGAGATGTCACTGTCGCGATAACATGGCAGATATTGCAGTTTATTGCGCGCGGTGTCGCGTGGTCCTACCGTCACACAACGAGGCTGAGCTCATCCGTCTTGGATTAAAACCTGACTGATTGCTACTATATCAAGTGTAATATTTGAAGGTCGAGATAGAAAAACGTGTTTGAATCGCTTTTTTAGATTTGGACTAAAAAGCGTGTTTGGATGTTATTGGCTCTCCAGTACATTATGTCGTTTGCTGCTTTTGTGCCCATGATCGGAACGAGACTGAACTATGGCCGCAATGAAGAAGGGAATGTTGTCTATAAGGGGATGGAGAAGCACCTTGACCTTGTAAGTACGCTATAAGCTCTTGAGAAATCAGAATAGCTGCTCCCCTGAAGAATATTGATGTTGGGAAGGTAAAACTTGTGAATCGCTCAATATTGCACGGTTTTCTTGAAAAATCGATTCAGGAAAAGGGAGGAACCCTAGGTTGAGGTTCAAGCTTTTCATAGTATGATAGCTGTGTTAGTTCTGAGCTCCGGTCGTTGATCGGAGCCTGAGACTCAGTAAAAATAACGGTCCCCTTTTTGAGTTCTGTATTGGTCCAAAAAAACACGCATGCAAGTGCTCACGCGATAATGTCATGCATGCCTCTGGGCTCGGGAAAAACTAGCATGTCTTCTTTAGCACTCCGTGTAAGATTCCAGAGTTCAGTAAGGACAAGCTGCCATTGATCGAAAAAATTGTTGAATTTGAATGGAAGTTTGCTTTCAGATCCTCAGGTGTATATTTGTCGGAACGTGCTTGATCTACGTAACAGTATGCGTCATTTTAAATATTAGACTGCTTGTTAGGTGGAAACAGTTGCCGAAGTTTGGCCCTAGTGTGAAGTATCCACGTCCTGAGAGGGTGGGAATATATAAATATACATGCGTATATATTGAGCTTTTGATGTCATTCAGTTCAGACCCATGTTCCCAGGGCTTGCTTAATTACACTACATCCAAATTCTGAACAGTCTAATATTTGAGTTATACCTGAGTTCTATGATGACCAACTTATGTGAGCTCCTTACAGCTATATATTCGCAAAGGCGGCGATCGCAGTGCTAGATTACGGACACTAGAAGACCGAGCCAGCTGGCAACCGGCTAATCTGAAATAGTTAAGAGTGGAGTCCACCCGATTCTCGTGTCAACTATGAGCTTTTGCCATAGAGAGGGCCGCACAGGAGTCTGTGCAGAATCGCATGAACGGAGACCAGAGATGCTCTTAAACGATTTTCGGTTCCGAAGACTCGTTAGAAAAAGGCAAGGGTAACGTGGGGCTGTGTGTGCTATTCTCGAGTGAGAAAGTACTTCATTGCATGTTAACATCGGTGCACGCAAACATGCTGCAAGAGCACGATTCTGGAAGATCTCTGGGGTCAATTTGCACTCGATGCATTAGATACAAAGTTACCAATTAACCCGGAGGGGTGGCGTGCGGAGATAAGGTAATGGCTGTATTCAAGTAAATCGAGAGCCGAGAGGTTACCGAGTCTGAAGAACACGCACAATATTGAAATCAATAAGTACTGCGTCCTCTGCTTTGCAAAAGAGTGATACTCCATTTGTGCGAAGTATGGAGAGTATGGGCATGCTGGAAAAGATGTTCATGGATTTCCGAATAGCGTATCGTGAGGTGCGCTGGTATTACTTCCATTGTAATTCTGAATCCGGACGCTAGATACGTGCGAGTCGAACAGTAATTGCGGACTGTCAAGTGAGATATGCGGCTCTCCACCCCACAAATGTTTGTAGTGTGACATGCCCGTCCATGAGCAAGAAACGGAATCCTTTTTCAAAAGGTGCGTCGAGTGCGTCACTTGTAATGTCGTCTCAGACCTATCTGTTTTATACGTATTTAAGGTGACAATGATTAAGGTAGACCTATACCGGCATCGCCAGTCAAATTGCCTTTCAATACACTGTCAAGTGTTTGTCGAATTTCGTCTAGATAGTGCACCTATCGTCGGCTGAGACCCAAATTTCTACCCGTCTCTGCTTGGATCATGTGCTGCAAATGAACGGTGTTTCCACGAAACTTTGTTGACCGACATTGTGTCACTACCCTGTGACTAAAATTTTCTCACGGCAAGTGGAGTGCAGTACAAACTGTGGAGAACTTCTTTATAATTCTAATGAAGTCTTTACCCAGATTCGTCGCAAACCTATAATTCCTTGGAACAGTTTACTTAGTACTGAACAAGGGTCCATGACACTTGAACAAGGGTTCTTATGTCTGCTTGAAGTTGGTTCAAGCAATCAAGAGGTGGAAATTTGAACCTTGTGAGTGTGCATTTATGTAGACACTCCGGGGAAGCGACCGCCGCAGAACCCATCCACATAAGAACTTCTCCGTTTAAGTGGTGGTGATGCTTAATAATGATGAGGAAGCTTTCTATGATCTTTGACGATTCTTCGCTTTTAGCATGAATCTCCGTGAAAAAAGGTAGCTTCATAAGCTCTCAGTAGGACTCAGTAGGGCTGTACGTTCGATGCTTGTCTGTGAGGTTGCACTTGGGGTCTTCGAATCATATAAACTATCGCAAGCATTCCCAAGAGAGATCGAATTTTTACTATATATAATACTTAGCAACCGGCCTTGTGCGGTATTAACTTTCTGAGAAGTAAATAAAAAGCGAGGCTGTCGAAAATGCTCAGTTTAGTCGACCTGACTCTCTATTTTGAGCATTTAGGTATCAATGGAAAGAGGGTCCAAGAAAACTGAGAAGACTATCGCATAAGGCAAGGAATTCTCTACAAAACAGTATAACTCAATGGCGAAATTTTATCTTCAGCGCGATATTTTAAATGAGAAAAAAAAGCCATCATTCATACACCCAATACATTAGCGACATACGGTTCACTACTCTGAACCTGCCAACTCTTCAAACTCTTAACACAACAGACATTTCGAATGAGGAACACAAACGTGTTTGAAAGACAACAGCTTGTTTGAGGAACTGACAAATCATCTTTTTCAGTATTACTGGCTAAACGACGTTATGATCAGTATACCGATGTTCTCCCTGCTGCTGCTCTCATCAGATCTTCGTCTGGAAATTTCCAACTTTGTCCGGGGAACAAGAAGTCAGAGCGTTGTCAGTGTCTCTTTTTCAGATCCTACACGTAGAAAGTCTGTACTCGAAAGATATTGAGTCAAGAATCTGTTTTCCTTCTTCTGTACACAGTACAGTATTGTGTCCGAAAGGTCAAGGCCGTCATGTGAGGTAGTAACGAAACCAGTGCTGGCAATCCAAGCACCTCGTGGTTGGTATATGCAGGGGGGGGGGCAGAAAAAGTCACTTTTTCGAGGCGCTATAAGTTACACTTTATTGAATTCTGATCGGACATTTTTACCACCATATTAAGAGCATATTAAATACTATCATGACACTCCGCCACAGCCTTCTGGACGAGCGCCATCGAGAGATTCTGGCACGCGACCGCGATGTGGTGCCTGAGATCAGCGAGATAGTCGATTTCTCCGCCACCGTAGACCACCTAAACTCCGCCCGAACCGGGTAATTGAGGGGATTCAGGTCAGGTGACCTACTTGGATATTCCATCTTCTTTAGGTACTCAGCCCCCTTCCATTCCAAGTAGGCGAGAGTTTCTCCAACGCCCTTCGATTCCATGTGGTGGCACCCAATGCTGTAGCAGTACAAAGTTTCCAAGAAGGTAGGGCGGCGACATGTGGGGAGGATATTCTTCTCGAGTTGCTCGATGTAACCGCCAGCGCTCACCTTCAGTCCGGGGTCCACGAAGAAAATATTGGTCTTTCCATTCCAGGTACGTCCGGTCCATACCATCAACCCGCGCCTTGGCGACTGTGGTGAAGATGATGTCCTAGACCGTGGCGACGTTGTCGGAGCTGCTCGATGTTGGAGGTCATCCAGATCGAGAGTACTGGTCTCCAGGTAGCTATCCATGGGTGACTCCATACTAGAAGTGAGCTGTTTGGAGGTGACATAAATTCCAGAAGTCTTCTCCAGTCAGGCTGCGACTGGAGATGACTTCATATTTTGGTGTACATGAAGGTGATGGGCGAGAGCCAGCTCCTGCTTATCGAGGAACATCTTGGGTATCTTCCGCCCTGGTACTCGTATCCACGTCTTCTGTCTGGGCTGCGAAAACTTTGCTGATATGTGACTCGGTCGAAGTGACTTTTTTTGCCCCCCCCCCCTGTATAACAGCATAGCACAGGTATTGCATACTGTCAGTGGTGTTAGACTCACAGTTAGGCTTATCAGGAGTGCATCACTAGCGGGGAATGATAGAGCAAATCTGCCGATCACTAGCAATCACTATGCTAAAAGAGAAGGGGGGACGCTTGGGAGCGCCTAGTTCACTCTGACCCTTTGCACACCGCCCAAACTGATTGCGACTTGCGAATGATCGAACTGTTATACATTACAGACTTGATCGAGCCCACAAACTAGGACAGCCCGGTTTTTTTAAACAATATTTTGTGTCGAAAAAAACAGTTCCAGTATAAACAATATAAAAATTTTTGTGAAAACTTTTGGATTCTTTTGAATCTTTTGAGTCTTTCGCAATAAATTTGGCGCCTCTTTTATGTGTTCAACATTCAGATTGCAATGAGGCTCCGGGACAGCACTATTTGAATATTTTGTGTCCTCTACTCTGCCACAAACCCACCCAAGCTGTGATATACTGGAGCCGACACTGGTTTCTTTACTGCCCTTGGCCTTCCAGAGAAGATAGAAGAACTGCGCATAGATCAAGAGAAGCGACTACATAAGATTCAAAACGCGACAAAACACATGGGGAACATGCGACTAGTGTTTCAAAGCGAAGGAAGCTTCCGTATTGAAGAGCTAGTTATCACACAAAAGAATGTGCCTGCGCCACAGGGGGCAGAGGATGATGAGACGAGAAGAGCACAAAACCCAGGCAGAATGAAGGATCGAGATTGAGCGCCGTCAAGACGTATGTACTTGTATTAGATCGGGCCGTGAGTCGCGCAGTATTGCTCTTTGGCGCCGTGCAAAAATGGTTTGCTTTTGTGCCATTCCAAAGGAGGAGGAACAATACACTGTACTGCGAAAAAAAAACGGTCAACTCGTCCGCATAACCTCAACATAGTGCTTTCGCTAGCAGTTTATATCCGTTTAGTACCAAGGTAAAGGTGAAAATACCTGTGTGGGCCGGACTTCAAGTTTTTCGATATTTCCAGTTGTTGGCCTGTTTTCTGAGCTGTTCCTTTTGTTTTTCCTTCTCCTCGATTTATCATGCCCTTGTAGAAAAACTTTCGGTGTAAAAAGCTGTGTGAATAACTTGAATTTTTTTTGCAAATAAATCAGTTGCTGCTCAAACTGTGCTTTTATTAAGCCTTGAAGACGGAGATGCTTCTGCATGCTTCTCTTGCACGGTTTACTGTGAGCATTTTAGATGGCACTTCTATATTTTTAAAAAGCATCAAGATTGCGATAACGCCGGTCCATAAGCACAGTTTGTCTATCTGTACGTTTGCGGAAACTTTGGAGATAAAAGGAATGGAAAGTAGGAAGGAAACTACGGCAGGAAAAAAAATAGAAATCATTTGGTGCCGCAGTAGCATTCGATGTGATAGTGCGATTGCGATAACGCCTCGCTCTGTAAGAAAAGAAGTCCATTAGATAGGCTGGTCAGTCCACGGATGATTGTGCGGGATACACACCCCAGCACCTGTTAGGAAAATAATAGCCTCACTCACCTGCTACACTCTATCGAATCATTCATCACACCAAGAAGAAGGGCCGCCCTAGAGTAGTATATAGTAGAAAAAAATACGGCCACGCACGAAGTGGTGCGAAACATCTCCACTCGTGTGAGTGACAACGTTCAAGCGACACCAGACCATACATCAGGCCAAAATTTCAGGGAATACTCCCATTTCACGCGTGAGTGGTTGTCACGGCCCCTTTGTGCTGAGGCAGACGCTACGCTGTTTGATGGCAAACTATCTGTTTCACTTGACAGTCGCTCAGTAGTAAATACTTGTATACAATTTTTATTTTGAGAAGGAATCCGTTGTTGTCACTATTATATACATCGATGAATCCAGCCGCCATATGGAACCACACGATGTCGAATCCAACCACCATAGGGCTACCACCATAGGGTCCATAGGGACGACCTCCTGGAATCAAATCATAAGTTCTGCAAGACGCAATGTAAAGCAACGTGACTTTGGCCACTTACCGTAGAATTGTCCAGCGACTGTCACGACACAGATGACTGCTATGAGTAAGCTGAGCAAACTACGCATAATCTGAAAACTCCAAGATTGAGAAAAGAGTCTGTTATCCAGAGATGGTCGCGGAGAAAGCGTCAAATGATGCAAGAAGCTAGGCTTTGGATGGTTTTCTCTAGAGCGTCACGAGACGTCTCGAGTGTGTAAAGTCAAATCAACTGATGAGGCCCCCTTTAAGGCGCTAAGGTGTTTATCATCGGGGCCTGTGAATTTGGTTCGAGCTTTTTCGTGGAGGTTAACTGGGATGAAAATCGGACCTTACTGGCTTTCCGAAGCTACTACATAGGGCGAACCTTCTCCAAATGGGGCTCTGGTTTTGTCAATTGTATGCGCTCGATATCCCAATAAGAGACAGCTAGCACCGAAGGCCTTTCGCACATGATTCTATTACTTTCCCCGGCACCATTCTTAATATTCTTAATATGCATACTTCGGGAAAAAAATTCGTTTTTACTTTCGTGTGCGTTTCTATATATAGAAGAGGAACGCTTCAACTGTTCTTCGAGACTAGCCCCATGATTTCTCAGATAAGTATGAGGGCGGGCGGCCAGCTCGGGCAAGGAGGGGGCGCGGGGGGGGCGAGGGTGGGGTGGCATTTTGGCCACTTCGCTCTCCTTCCGCACTGCCGGTCGTCGAGCCATGCAAGTAGGATAATGGTGAAATCTTGTGAGAACGCTATGTGGTTATTGTTGCAAAAGACTAAGTGTTCCAAACCTTGTGAAAAAATACCGTGATTTACCCCCTGCCGAAGCATAGTGACCGACAAGCGGAGAAACAGCAATAAATGAACAATGTTCGCCCCCCCTTGCCTGAGTCATCTAACTGGTGCAACAAGACATACATCCAGGTGTGCGTAATCAGTGCAATAATCTGACCTGACAAATGGGTATTCGACCCCCGCAGCAATTTGAAATTTAGACCAGATGTTATCGAGCTTTTTCCGGGGGTGAACCAGACCAAAATTGCTATCTCTATGTGTAAGCTGAAATTCTCCCTCTAAAGCAGAGACCTGTCAATTCCTGTTCAACTCTAACCAGGGAAGGTCTTCAACTTACCATGGAACTTTGAAAGGAGACCTAGGTGGATCGATAGAGTCTGTGAGGCTATTAACAAATATAGATAGCAAAACTGCAACGCGCATTCCACAAGCAAGATATGAGCAGGTAAAGTTTGTAATGGTGCACTAGGGTGGAGGACTTTGTCGTGAGGAGCTGCGAAGATATCAAGGAAGGCCACTAGCATGGACGATCTGGTGGTTCGATAAGTGGTAAGCGTTCTCGCTCGCAAGTCGGCACTCATGCTAGTTGATCCCGGGGTGCCGTGTTTTTGCATTCCCTGTTCTTACCTGATGTTTTGAACTTGCGTACGCCGTCGCACGTACTTGGTGGGTTATACTGCATTGTTTGATTCACTTTACCTCCTGCTCTATGTACTGCGGGGCCGGGCATGGAAGTTTCTGCTCCATTGTTTTTACCAAATTTTTCGACACCCACCAAGTACTTGGCGACTTTGCAGCAAGCGTGGTAAATCGAACCGGTCAGTGCCGATTTGATCTACCACTATGGCACGCGTGACACTGATTTATATCATCGTCGCAAAGGTGGTTTCCAGATTTGCTAGCGAAAGGTTAGTTTTTCTATGAAATCAGCTTATGGGGCCGCGGGCGCGCCGGCCCCCGCCTACAGAGGCCGCGTCACCCTGAACCATTTTTATCAGAAAAAAAAACTCAAAAAATTTTTTCGCTAAAACTTTGCCTAAAGATGTAATTCGATGCGCTGATAACGAATATCACATCCCTTTCGAGCGCTGGCGTCATTGGGCGCATATGCGCCAATTGGCGCCCACCATTTTTTTTTCACCAAAGTCGATGAAAACTTGCATATGGGAGATAATCGACATCCTGATCACGGACATCACATTGGTCTTAACCGGGTGCAATTTGACGCTCTTATGCGCCAATATGCCGCCAAATTGGCGCATAATGGCGCCAAATGACGCCAGCGCTCGAAAGGGATGTGATATTCGTTATCAGCGCATCGAATTACATCTTTAGGCAAAGTTTTAGCGAAAAAATTTTTTTGAGTTTTTTTTGAGTAGAAATGGTTCAAGGGTGCACCCGCCTCTGTACCATAAGTATTTCAGAAAAACTACCTTTGCTACAAATATGGAAACCACCTTTGCGACTGATGATAAATCAGTGTCACGCGTGCCATAGTGGTAGATCAAATCGGCACTGACCGGTTCGATTTACCACGCTTGCTGCAAATCGCCAAGTCTTGTGGGCGTGTTCGAAAATTTGGTAAAAACAATGGAGCAAAAACTTCCATGCCCCGGCCCCGCAGTACATAGAGGCCAGTAACGTGAATCAAACAATGGCCAGTTGATAACCCACCAAGTACTTGGCGACCCGTACGCAAGTCAAAAATCAGGTAAGAACAGGAATGCAAAAACACGAGCACCACCGGGAATCGAACCAGCATGATGTGACTGCGAAGCGAGAACCTTACCACTGAACCACCACGACCCGTTCATGCTAGTGGCATTCCTTGATTATCCTTCGCAGCTCCTCACCAAGTCTCCACCCTAGTGCACCATTACAAACTTTACCTGCTCATATCTTGCTTGTGGAATGCGCGTTGCAGTTTTGCTATCTATATTTGTTAATAGCCTCACAGACTCTATCGATCCACCTAGGTCTCCTTTCAAAGTTCCATGGTAAGTTGAAGACCTTCCCTGGTAAGAAGGCAATTTTCTTCCACTACTCCACAATTTGAAATTTAGACCAAATGTTATCGAGTTTTGAACTAGACCAAAATCGCTATCTCTATGTGTAAGCTGAAATTCTCCCTCTAAAGCAGAGACCTGTAAATTCCTGTTCAACTCTAAAAGGGCCCAATAAACCTCGAAGCAAAAAATAAACTAATTCCAAGGGCCTGTCTCAAAGGGAGTTTCGGCGTGACTAAAAGTATCGCATTTGCTTTTGGCGGAAATGTCTCTTACATGCCCTATGAGTGCTAGGAACCGAAGCTGCGTTTTGCTTCAAGCGAGTGCAATATTCATACAAGGTGGAGGGAAATGTTAGGGTGCCTGCAGAAGCGAAATTTTGAGCTGCCTTTAAGGAAGAATTTACATTGAATTGTGACCGAAATTGGAAGTTTGGCAGTCAAGGGGATAAGTTTCGAATGATGCTCTAGTAAAGCATAGTGAACAGAGGAAGATCTCCTCCAAGAAAAAGCAAGCGGAATGAGCCGAGATTCTGCATTCTGTTATTCTGTGATACCCGTCGATCTTTATATAGGCACAACCTTCGTTAGTTTTATCGACAAAAGCGATCAATTGCCGCTTTGTTTTCGAGGAAGAAAGCTGACCTTGGCTACTCGCTATAGTTTACGCCTTTGGCTGACACGACGACGATAGTGACGCACCCTTCGCATGGTGGCCCTGAATGAGTTCAAGTACGCTGTGGATAATCAGAGCCAACCAGGAAGTAGTGAGTTGTACCTCCGTAACATACGCGGATCCTGGGTGACCCGCCGTACTCGCTTTCTAGAGTTCTACTGCATTATTTGTTCCCTGCAGCCAAAGCGTTCAGCTTCTTCATGCATCCCATGCTCCTGAAGCGTCCTACTTTCTCCAATTCGGCGGCACGAGGCCACTCAACTTGGCTGGTTCTGAAACTTTACGTCTTTCACCGTATAGGGCTTACACTGAAACGCAAGCGTGAATGGGCACTGCGTGACAGCTGCGAGTACCGGTTATAATCAAATGAAAACTATTTTCACTGTCTTCAAAGGGATAGAGCAAAATTTCGAGCATGCAGTGAACCTTTGGAGCAGGCCGTACACTTATCTCTATGAGTCATTCGGTTGTATCCTTCA
>MU921768.1:0-13986 GCA_036418165.1 Cooperia oncophora
AGCTCCTTTATATTCTGTTTCTTCCGCAGTACTAGCGGTTACTTGCCTGAAGAAGTTAGCCAGACTCACGAGAATCATAAGAAAGGAAAATACACAAGGATGATCCCTTTTAGAAAGGTTCCACTGCTTTCAAAGGAATATCCACTGCAGGTTATGAGCCTCTTATCAATGTCGAATCAAAATGGACAACAGTTGTTAAGTAGTGGCTTCGACGATGTCGAGTCCAACTGCAAACAAAACAACTCCTAGCATGTCTTCCAGTTCCTACTGGAATCGCGCCCATGAGGGAATATAGCTTACATCGGTTGCAGTGTCCCGGGTGGCGTCAACAAAGAGTATTGGTCTTTCTGTAGCCCAGGTCTAGATCCACCTGATTTTACTACATGGGAATTTTATAGAGGAAAAGCTGAAGAGTGATAAAGTCACCATTTTATACACTCTATGACATGAACATATCGATGTCTGGACCGATTTGGAATCGGACCACCCGCAGCGCCGCCTCAATAAGTATCTCGCGTTCTATGTCCTGTTTCGTAGCTGAGAGCTCCGCAACAACTGCGGATGTCCCTAGTTAAGTTTATTACATAGGATCTATTGTAGGATATGTAAAAGGAATTATGTCAGAAAAAATGCGCACTCCTGAATGACGAAAATTTTTGTATGAGCTAACTCCCTTTACATATAAAACGTTGGCGTACGGGAAAACCTATTAAATTAGACTCTAATGTATGAGGTTTCACTGCTTTCGTGAACCTCTCAAATGTTCTTCGCTTTTGTTCGCAGCAGGATGGAAAAAATGTCGTTTTTCACTGCCAACACCTCACCCATCTCCTGCTTCTCCTTCTATTATACAAGAACATGACAGCTGCTGATGTCGAAATAAAAGATGAGTTCCTTTCAAGGTGCGTTACAGCGATAGGGGAAGTAAATTAACTCTTGTGGGGAGGCAGTAAGCACAGGTTTGACTTAGTCGCAGGTTCAGCTCAACGCTGAAAGATAAGCGTATCAATTGCATTGGACCATTTTGAAACCAAGAAACACACATGTTTGCGCGGGTACGTATTTCATCGAATTTATACCCATCCGTTACTTATGGACGGTTTATCAGCAATACACCGGTGACGATTGCCGTGAAAGTGGTTAGTTTTGTCCTACAAAAGGAGCAACGTAAGCTGGGGTAGATGAAGATTAGTTGTCTTTTCGCCCGCCCCTCACCCTAAAACACCCTCTTCTCAGTGACCTGATGACGTGAGACAAAACCAATGGTTTGAACAAGTTTGAACAGGTGAACAGGAAATTATGAAAAATTACTGTGATGACTGACAGTTAGTTAGAGTAACACGTACTCCCAACCGGTTTCCCCTTATTTGGTAGAAGTAATCACGATTTCTTTTCCTTCACATCTGCCGTTTCCATCGAGATCAATAGAGACGCTGGTAACTGACGCACAGAGAATACGAGTCTTCAAATTCTATTATATGTGGACTTTTCATTTACCGGGTCATACTTTCATTACACCTGCAAATGTTTCTGTAGACAAGATTAACAGCTGTCCGTGCATAGCACGCTATATCGTTCCTTGCTCTTGTAGGTCAGGCCGCTCTCTGTCTTATATTCAAGCTGAGTTATACTGCGGGTAGCTCCGCTAATTTATGCAGCTTGATAAGTAGGTAGCGCTATTTCGAAAAGTGGCCATCTAGAGCCAAATACATAGTAACAAAGTAGTGATTCAGGTACTACTTTAGCACTTTATCGCACACAATTGGCTAATCGAAGGATGCATTGCCTACCTTTTTAACTCTAATCTCTATTCACACCCACAATCCGTTCGAAAGCAGATGTCGTTATCTGGAAGTAGAATTGTCGTAACAGTCGGGTAATTGCTCACTGATTTTTCCTTGGTTTTTTTCACTGGAGATGTAAGCTGTATCGTTGAAAGTGTGCCTTCAAAAAATGCCTTCCGATAACATGAGTCCACGACGTTCATGTCAACTCAAAAGTTCTTCTGATTCCCTCTACTGATCTGCGCAAGGAATGTCACTCACCAGATAACGACCACTATAACCTGCCTTCGTTTATGTAGGAGAAAATTTAGACTAGTATTCACATGAAGGAGTATACACACAGCTGTGATACGTTCAGTTCAGGACAAGGATCGTCTACACATCAAGAGCAAACATCATAGAGTTGGAGACAAACCTCGGAATCGAGTGCGGATAGAGAAGAATACCTGTGATCATACCACTCACTAAATGCTCGCCAGTGAAAAAAAAGCGGAAAAGAGATAATGGAGGACACCATAATTACAGACGTGGCAGCTTTGCTGGAGGAGTTTGCTCTCTTTGGGCTAGCAAAGCGATATCCTACCGCCTCTAGCTCACTAATCATGTTTTCGCGGCATGCAACAAAATACCATCTAGCAGCGAAAAAAAAACGAGAAACGCTTTGTAAAAACTGAGCCGTGACTTTGAGCTTCGGTGGGAGCGAAAACTGGAGATGCATAGAAACTGCTACTTGTGAGAGCCACAGCGCCTTCATTTCTCAATGCCAAGCCGCGGAAGTGGGACACGTTTAAGACTAGAAATCACCTACTCTACAAGGAAGAGCGTCCACGAATTGCTTGAGCGTGGATACTGTCTTTAAATGTGGATGACAACTACGACTGCGTTGATGCACTCACTAGCCTCCAAAACGCAACTCAGCAATTGCGCCCCAGGACGAACGGCATTGCACTCACATTTGTCAGGGATCGCTGCGATGTTCGCGAAGGGTCTGTCCTTGTGCTTCTTCGCAACTCGCTTTTCCACCTATGCAGGAATGAACAGGAGGTCTTCTCTCATAATGCTACAACGGTTTTGCATCGCAGGACGTCACTAGGTGATCAAGCAACTATCTTCAGTTTGATCGCCATTACAACCTTGTACCTGCAGTCGTGAATCTTGTCTTTGATAGCGTCTGTCAAGACAGGTAGCAATTCTTGGCCTTCCTTGCTGAGAGCCACAGGCTATCTGTCCCTGTTTCTCACACTGTTTGGCTGCGTTTATACTTTGCGAGCAGCGTAGCGTAGGCGCTTCCAGCGTACGCCAGGGCAGTGCGAAGAGAGGATGCATATCGATCTAGCTTCACCAGCGTCACCAGCGGCACGCTGGCGTAGCGAGGGCACGGGAAGCATAGCTATCGATCTAGCTTCACCAGCGTTTCTCCAGCGTTTTCCCAGCGCTTGCAGCGACGGGGCTAGAGAGGGGCTAGAGAGCACTGGACGGAGGAGAGTACAAAGTACTCTCCTCCGTTCAGTGCTCTCTAGCCCCTCTCTAGCCCCGTCGCTGCAAGCGCTAGCGGGGCTAGAGAGCACTGAACGGAGGAGAGTACTTTGTACTCTCCTCCGTCCAGTGCTCTCTAGCCCCTCTCTAGCCCCGTCGCTGGAAGCGCTGGGAAAACGCTGGAGAAACGCTGGTGAAGCTAGATCGATATGCATCCTCTCTTCGGCACTGCCGCTGGCGTACGCTGGAAGCGCTACGCTACGCTGCCGCAAAGTATAAACGCAGCCTTTCGCTAAAATAACATACTAAATGAAGGGGAAATGTGAGAGCAAGATGAAGTGTTCGTGAGCAATATACGAATTATCAGCAAAGAATATTTTTAAGCGTCGTTTGAGAAGTATGTAGTTTCAGCAAATTAAGAAGGTCGATCGGAATCCGTAAGTCGTCTCTTATTTCCATGTGAGTCTGATCTCGAATTCTAGGACACAACTTAGCGTCTGTGACCGATCCCTTGCGAACGTGACCTAATATTGAGCCGATGCCTCTCATTGCGACGTTCAAAGTTCAATGTTAGATATGGGAACAGTTCGGTGAATTCACTCACGTTTCCTTAAGTTCGATGAATTTTGATGACTCACCACTGAACAATTCTTCTATTAATTCTACTCATTATGGAATATGTTCACTTCGTTCCTGGTTTAACTATCGCACACCCTCTGAACAAAAAGAACAGTATTGTCTCTGGGGCGAGTTATCCTCGTTTCTCATTTCATTATTAACAGTTTAAGTTTTACCATACTTCTATGAGTTTGCTTAGATTTTCCACAATACCTTATTTTGATGCACATTATGCACATTGATATGAATAGGGTTTGAGGGGATGAACTTTGAGTCTCCTTTTCGTTGTGTTTCTCCTAGCTATGCTTGATCAGAAGCAAACACACTGGAATTGAATGTGGTCCGATAAGTAGAACCCGAGAATAGGGATCTGAGTCTTAGTTCCTGGACCACGCAGCGGCGCGTCAATGTTCCTTGAAAATTTTAGCTCAGTGTAGCGAAGACAACCAAAGTCGGCGTCGCATTACCTAAAATTACCTGAAAGAGCAGACAAATTTATGTTGACCCCTTCTTTCTTCCAAACTACATTAGCGCCAAAACTCACTTTTCATTTCAGGATGCGAATTTTGCTAGTTTGTTCACTTCTTGTTGGGAATATCCCCAAAATGTGTTGTCGGTTATGGTTATGGTTATGGCACAACTACAAATACAACTATCAGCAACAAGTGCAGCAAGTTATTGTACCGGTCCCAGTCCCAGTTCCAGTTCCAGTAGCTCCATTATACCAGACTCAACAATATCCAATGATGTCAGGAATATGCGGATGTAATATGTGGGATTTAATATCCCAGGTAGCTGGGGCTGAAGGTAAATTCATTTTGAATCAAATGGTGCAAAATATTCTGGCAATCCGGTTGAACGCCATTTAGGCACCAAAATCCGTTTTCAGTAGGAGAGAAAAAGAACATCTCCCAAGCTAAAGCTAAAGTTGTAGTTGTTGAAATTCTGGCTCGAAGACTTGATTTGTGATGTCTTTTTCAGAGTTACATTCAGAACGATTTAGGAGCAATGGCCGGAGCAATAGCCGGATCTTCGTTCCTGGGAATGAAGAAAAAGAAATGACCTCAGAAACACTTGCATTGTTCAGCCTTAAGTTATTTATGGAAGGTCCCTTTTCGCAGGTGCTATTATAAGTTGTTACTACCTTTTCCAATCACTTAGAGAAGAGCGATTCACCAGGCGACTTGAATGGAGTTTACAGTATATTGTTACCGTTCCTATACGATGTTTACTCGCTTGTACCTCTTTCCACTCTCTGGAGAACGTGTGAAAGATCTAGAGTATAAAGTGCTTGAAAACATGCAGAAAGGGACAGATTTTTTGAGGTTCTTACTGCTGCTAAGCATTCAGATACTATGAGTTGCGGGACATCCCAGCACTTACCAAGGAAAGTCTTCAGGTCGGTCCGACCATTTGCAATGAGGTGTACATCCGTTGTACGCGTCTTGAGACGATGAACTCAAATCTACCTTCTAAATTTGCGAAACGGTTCTCTGAACGGAGTAACTAACCCAAACAAACTTCTTACGAAGTTGAGACAAAATTCCAGGTTTCGCCAGATTGCCACTCCTGGGCGTTATTCTGGACACGTATATTACACCCATTTGCTCGAAATTAACTTCGAACGCAACAACTGCTGGTCCTCCGGCGCCAGCGGGTGCTGGCTTTTGGTTGCAAGTGCTCCTTCAAGGAAAAACTATGAGGGAAACCTCATTCAGAGAACCGTCTCGCAAATTCTGAAGGTGGATGCGAGCTCATCCTCTTAAAGCGCGTATCACGATGTGCACCTTATTGCGAATGGCCGGACTGACCCGTTGACCTTCCCTGGTTAGATAACCCATTCCCAAATTTCCCCCTTATTGTGGAGAACCCCTTCATCCCCCTCCCGCATTCCTTACCCTTCAATCTGAACCTCTAACGCTAGCGCTAGCGTTCGCTGCCGCAAAGTATAAACGCAGCCTTAACTATGAAGTGCTTCCGATAGAAATCGTGTCCAAATAAAGTTGCTCACGTATTGAATCATATTTTGATTTGTTGTGCGTTTGATGGAAGTGTTATTGCTGTAATTTGTCACCTTTCTTTCAGATCTTGGTGAATGTGAAGAATTCATTTTGTGTCAAGACAGACAACAAGCAAGACAAAATCAGCATAAAAACAATAATAACAATAAAACTGATCTGCACTCCAACAACTTCCAAAGTAGTGGGAGAAACAGTAGCGGACAATGATTCAAAGCGGACAAATAAAAACAGAAGAGGCATTTAGATGCGGGAAAGAGAAGTCAATCTGAAAGAAAAGTCTTGCGACGTTCTGCGCGAAATTTCATCCAGAATATTGGGAGAAGGCATCACAAGGATGAAGCTTCTACAAGGGGGCGTCCACCTACAGTATCAACTCAAGTTCGACTACTGGGCTTTTTCACGGCGCGCTGTTCCAGAAATCCAGCGCTACTTATAAACAAAACGAGTCGATCTTGTTTCTTAAGATTGACATCGATTGAAGGAGTACCATCTAGTGGAGAATGATGGAATCTAGGTTTCGAGAAGAATTCAACGCATGGTCCAGGCCAGCTCGAGAATTAATCATTATTGTTGTGTTTTGTCCGCAGAACCGTATGGAGAGTGCTGGCATGATTCAAAGGCAGTGGGCACGATTGCTGGAGGCGGGCTATCTCTACCAGTGTTATGGGTGGGAAAGCTAAATGAAGGCCCTTGGGCAAACTGCTCAGGCTCTTTGAGTGCGTGGCCAACTTCTCTCCACCACTGGTACTGGCAACAACACACCCCCCCCTCCAGCAATCGTGCCGCTGCTTCCAAGAATGACACACAACCCCGTCTACCAAGCCCAAGGCTTGCCTACTGTCCTTCCGTTGTGCACGAAGAAGAATGGACTCGTTTGGAGTCATCCGATTCAACCTATCAGACTGATGAGACTCATGCTGTAGTCGTCATGGAAATCTCCCGCGATAAGTGAGATCATGACGATGCTGACAGTCTTCAAATAGATTGAATATAGCATTCTAGAATTCTACCAACGTACAGATGGCGGCCTCGGCTTCCCCCCCAGAAGGCTGGTTTGAAATCGGCAGTAGAAGGTTTTTACCATGGACGACGTTGCTTAACTGTGAATGAGTGAGGCAGAAAGAGAAACAGGACAGAAGAGAAATAGAATGACCTATCGTGAATCCCTATATCCTTTGAAAGTTTGCAAGGAGTCATTATCATATCTGATGAAACCTTCATAAACGATTCAGAAGTTGAGAGGCGAATCATTGAGAAGTTTGACAGACAAACAGTTTGGAACAATTTGTTTCTAGACCGTAACTTTTTTCTTAAAACCTAATAGTATAAACCTCCGGAACCTTCAGTAGCATTCTTAAAGTGCCTTTGGAGCTTTTCCTCTTCATTTCTTCTTCCCAGTTCCTTCCATCGAACTCACTGAAGCGCAGCTCTTTTATCGTGGGAGAGTCAATGCAATGAGGCATAATACCTAAAAAACGGAGAAAGTGAATTGAACTTGAATCAGTTCTACTCTTCGCACTGGTTCTAATTTTTGTCATGAGGACCTGTTACACTCACTCGAAAAAGTCTTGACCATCAAATACACCCCCTCCTCTAAGTCACTGTTCATTGCTTGCAGCTCAGAGCATTTTTTTGAACCATTTTTCTTCTACTCGTAATCGCAGGCGCATATACTTGTTATCACGAAATGCCACTTCCAAGACCTCCTACTATATTCTAATCCGATGCGTGCGTGTGTGTGTGCGTCAGGGAATTCGTGCTGGCAGTGACAGTAGGACCTCGGTCCTAAAGTTATATAGTGATAGAAGCCGTGAAGAGAGCATTATTGGTGAGTGAGAGGAAAAGATCGATATGTACAGTGATAGGGATGTTAGGAGTTAAGGGTCACTAAGCCCATAGCGGCCACCGTTGTTCGTCATAGTGCCAGACCCGAGTAACTGTATTGTAGGGCAGTGCTGGGACACAAACAATACTGAGACCTGGGTTCAATCGCCCCATTCGCAACATAAAGCCGTTCGATTCCAACTGTTCTGGTCAGTCGAGGGTACTCTCCGACGGCAAACGCTACAATGTTTTGTCATTCGCCGAAATTGGCAGCAACAGCAATTTACTCGCACTTGTTGAAAAACCGAAACGATTCCGGGGTACTGGGAGCGGGTCATTGGTGGGAGGGGTGTACCTACACTGCGAAGCATAATCATAGTTCCACCCATGAATTCCACAAAATCCTGTCTTACACGAAGTTTTCCAACATGCCCCCATACAGAAAATGTGGTAATTACCAATACCAATTCGCATGCCAATTCCAACAACAAATGTACAATAAAATGAATAAATTTTGATCCAGTAATCTATGGAACTCTATTTCTCCAATTAAGTTGGAAAATACGGTTGCCCATGCTTTCGGCCGACTGCCCCAATGATTACTCCCTAAGCTCACGGACCTTGTGGAATTGTGCATTACTCTCATGGATCATACGCACCATGAAGCCCCTCATATCCTCGATTGGGTTTTAGTCGGGGCTACTCGCTGGCTAGGGCAAAAGAGCGGTTTGGTGACAACTGAATCACGCTCGAGTGCTTCGACTGTCATGAAACTGGTGCATTATCCTGCATGAAAACGGGACTTTCTTGCTGATTTCTACGTCAGAAAGCAAGGAGACGTCGTCGCATGACTTTTAGATGACGGAAGAAATCATTTTTTTCATACGGAGCGCAGTTTCAGACGTTCCATTCATGCGATGGCAGCCCAGACCATGAGACCACATCCACTGAAGTTCCGCCCGGAAAAATGAAACTTGTCTTCCCTCAGGTCGTGCCAGCGGAATCGGTTTTCGTCGGAGCCGTCGCAGTTGAATTTTTTCTCATCAGAAAACACGACCGCGAGAAAAAAAAAACTGAGAAAACACTATAGACAAGCAGTAGGGCACCGCAGCCAAAAGCCAACCTCACTTCATTGGGTTCGGCAACATCTTCGAGCAAAGCCAATTAGGTTTTCGCGATGGTTTTTCGTTAGAAACAGTACGTAACTCATATTCCTCCTATGGGTGAACTCGGGAGTTTTTCAAGAGACGCCTACAGTATTCTCCGAGACATTAACCTCGAAGATGTCTTGATTTCCCGACACGACACTGCAGAGTTGGATGCTTTCCAAGGATACGGCGGTTATTCCGATCGGCAGCAAAGGAGGATGTCCAGAGCTCTTCTCAGCTCAATATCCTGTGGGTCCCTTGGAAAAAATCGTTGATAGCATGATGAGTGCGGCCCGCATCCGCGCCATTCGACGGTTCGACACCCATAGCCTAGAAGAGGCAAGAAGTCATAATGATGAGAAGTTTCACCGAACAAAAATGAGATGCAGCCGGAAAATATGGGGTGGAACTATATTTTTGCTTCGTTGTCAGAACGTCCATTTTTGAAAAAATTGACGAAAAAAAATTGTTTTTTCAAGCTAGAGTTTGGTGTTGGCATGCGAATTGGTATTGGTAATTACCACATTTTCTGTATGGGGCATTTTTGAAAACGTCGTGTAAGACGGGATTTTGTGAGATTCATGGGTGGAACTATGATTATGCTTCGCAGTGTAACTCTAAGCCAAAATATTACTTTTGTATCTATTTTCCTCTTTGTTTTATATGGATAAAATCTTAGGCTTTTTTGAATGAGATGACCTAGTAGATAATTTTCATGTTAGCGTGGGTCCGGTAAGGTCTTCACTAATTGTTGAAGCGGACAAGGGACAAGGCTGGTGGAAAACGGGCTGGCGCTGAGCTAAACCGCGACTCTCACACGTCCCAAAGTCTGCAGCGAAGAGACAACATGTACTTGAAATCCCTGAGATGTGGTAGGCGTGGCTGCGTACTCCAGCTAAACGAAGCTCCTACTGTGCTTTGGAGAGTTCTTTTCATTTTGACACAATAGTGGTCGTGTCTCTGTCTAACACAGAAAAGATGACAGTTGTCTCAAACTGAAATATATTACAAGTAACCAGTTTTTCACCATGTTCAAATACCACGCCTACACTTATTAGGGATAACGAGTGTAATTGTGCACAATTTTTTTCGTCACGACAGCTCTGTGTCAACCGTTAATGTCAGTAACTAGTATAACTTACCAATGCTATCTGGATTCGACCGTGGGACGTAGAACGACTGCACTCCACAAATGCGGCAGAACTTATGCTTAGCTTGATTAGTGTTGAACGTGTACGTGGTCAAGTAATCCTCACCCTAAAGAAAAATTCGTTGGCTACAGCGTGGCACGAATGAATGTAATATCTATTCTGTATGTTATTTTGCTTCCAAGCGATCCGTTCAAACTTATATTAGGTTGAAGAGGAAGTTGAAAAAAGATTTTAAACACATTTCGATCTTCCTTTTAGGCTACTGAACAATCCCCCATATGTAAGGCACTCATCCCAGAACTCTAGAGCACCCGTTGATCATTTTGAGGAGCTCCTCATTTCTGTCTTCTACACGGCTGCGATAAAGGAGAAGTAAACCTCAACATAAAATTCTTGGTATCTAAGGGATGCAAGTGGGATTTCAGTGGGTGAAAGTGACAAGCTCCAAGCACGTCGAATTAGCTGGGCAAGGTCGTATTCCCTGATTGCGAACTACAATTTTCGTAGCCTAATCGCTTCAGGGGGATTGTCTCAGAGTATAAAAAAGTTAGCTCACTCTGATAGAGTTTTGCGCATGAAGTGGGCCGTTTTTGAAAGCAATTCTACCCTCACCTCCGACTAGAGTAGTTCCCATGTGCGAGGCGGTGTGGGTCCGCTGCAGTAGAGTACCGCGTTGTCACCTCAAAAGTGCACGCGATCGGGATGTAGAGTAGTTATACTCGTCTCAATAGTGCGTCCTCTCAATCCTCAATGTGCAGCACTTGCGTCTGTCAAGGTCCAACGAAGGAGCACGAGGTAAAGTACAGAGAAATGAGAGAGTGTAGACAAGTTGCGAGTTCGGCCATGACTATACTCTGGCTGGCCGTACAGCACGCGGACGGAGTATAGAGGCGACACTCAGACATCATTAGCCCTGTAGTACACCGTTGAATGGAGAACGTGGCACGGAAGCTGCGGATCCATTTTCCTCTAACTCTGTAAAGACCAGGATCCAAGTAGATGAAAACCGGTACTCCATCGTAAATGACGTACATCTTCCGTTTTCAAGCTTCTAATGCAAAATTTGGTTTCACTGCCAGCATGCCAAGCAACCTAGCGCCACCCCGTCAGCTATATTAACAAAACAAGAAAACGGTTACTTCCACACACATCTGCTTTACACACTGCTAGCGGCTTTTCTTTTCAGTAAATCCCTGCGACTTATCTGCCTGCTCACCGCACGTGTGAGCCCACACTTACGAAACGACAAATTACGTGCACCGGATGTTCTTACAACAAGGTGTGAAAAACCCAAACTATCGGTGCGCTCTATCAACACTGATGCAGACTTCAAAGAGTAACGATACAGACGATTGTTCCGCTCAGACAATTGGTCCCGTCCAAAGCCAGCTAGTACTGCGCAGGAACCCAAAAAATTCTCACTACTGAAGCCGCCCCTGCGTAGGCTACTTGATGCGCCGCTGATCAAACGATTGGTTTTTGACCCCATCACTTCCAGGCGCAATCCCGTCTTGTTGACGCCAATCAGAAAATGTGACTCTAGCCCGCTAACACGGCCACGTTCATTCGCGCAAGCGACCAGCGTGCTTGCGCGAAGTGAGTTCCTTGGATAGGCGGCGCGACTAGTGCAGCTTGGAAAGCGGAAATTTTTAAAAGTCAAAAAGGGGACGTGACTGTAGGAACAGGTGTTTAGTGTTATAAGAGATAGTGTAAGAGAGAGAAGAAATACGAGCAAGACGGCAAATAGCATCGCGTGTCGTCAACGTCGTCATCTGTCTCTGAGTGGGGTGGGTGATTGGGGCGATGAGTGAGACGATCCAATACCCAAATACCTAGTTCGACCAATAATCCCCTGCACAGAGTAGTAGTGCTTTTACCGCGCGTCGCCTTGGCTTGCTTGCTTCCCCCTCATCATTGCGTACTGTCGTGGATGCCCACCCACTGTGAATGCGGACAGCGCCGGACATTGGTGACGGTGAATCAGTCTGATTTCCATGAAATTCGGCAACTGTGCAAATTCCCACTTTTTAGCTCTTCAAGCTTCTAAAGTGGAAGGTGAGTTATTCTGACCAATTTTGAATTGTACTGGCTCTGATTTCCTTTATTTTTATGTCGATTATTATGCTCTTTTCCTTGTATTTTGCCTTATTTCAGGCATTTATTCAAATGGCTTACATTCTTTCAGATTCATTCAGAGTCAGTACAATTTGTCAAATAACTCACCTTCCACTTTAGAAGCTTGAAGAGCTGAAAAAGTGGGAATTTGCAGCCGAATTCCATCGAAATCAGCTGATTCACCGTCACCGAGCCGCAGCCGCTGTCACATTGCAGCGCGGCTGTGCCGCCCCGACAGTACGTAATGATGAGGACTGTACATATCAGCAAAGTTTTCGCAGCCCAGACAGAGGACGTGGATACGAGTACCAGGGCGGAAGATACCCAAGATGTTCCTCTATAAGCAGGAGCTGGCTCTCGCCCATCACCTTCATGTACACCAAAATATGAAGTCATCTCCAGTCGCAGCCTGACTGGAGAAGACCTTTGGAATTCATGTCACCTCCAAACAGCTGCGAAACTTCTAGTGTGGAGTCACCCATGGATAGCTACCTGGAGACCAGTACTCTTGATCTGAAAGACCTCCAACATCGAGCAGCTCCGACAACGTCGCTACGGTCCAGGATATCATCTTCACCGCAGTCGCCAAGGCGCGGGTTGGTTGGACCGGAAGTTCCTGGAATGTGAAGACGATATTCTTCGTGGACTCCGGACTGAAAGTGAGCGCTGGCGGTTAGGGTGCAGCACGTGGAATAGAAGGGCGTTGGAAAAACTCTCGCCTACTTGGAATGGAAGGGCGTTGAGTACCTGAAGAAGACGGAATATCTAAGCGGGTCACCTAACCTGAACCCCATCAATTACCTGGTTCGGGCGGAGTTCAATAGGGTGGTCTACAGTGGCGGAGAAATCAACGATCTCGCTGAACTCAGGCACCGAACCATGGTTGCGTGGCAGAATCTCTCGATGGCGGTGGTCTATAGCAGTGAAAAGGTCCGATCAGAATTCATTAAAGTGTAACCTATAGCGCCTCGAAAGTCAAGGAAGAAAGTGTATTTTCATTGGCCCCCTGTATTTGTAATTCTGTAATTTCTAGTACTAAAGTCAATGACTGACAGAAAAGCTTGTGAGACCACTCTTAACCCTTAGCACAAGGGAAAGAGATGATGTTTAGAAGCGAGGTTTTTTCAGCATACCTGTAGAAGTGTAAAACGGTCTCTGCTGACGATGCAATGGTGGTTTGATTTCTTCCTACATATCGAACAGCTGTTGAAAATAAAAACGATTATTATGCAGTGAAGGCCTAGAAAAATTGTGAGTGCAGTCGCAACACCAAAGCTGTTCAAAAAATTCAACACAGCAACTGTTCGTCTGCTAGAAAAATAAACTTTTAGAAGTAAACACATACTTGCATTTAATGCAGTCCAGAATTTCCGGAGCTTTCAAAGACCATTTCACAGCTTGGCAGTGGCATGACCCATAATGAATAACGTCTGGCGCTGCGCTCATTACCCGAAGTAAAAGAGGTTCATGGCACATCACGAACTTTGCAGTTTTAATTTATTGAGCCAAAGAGATTGTTGGGTGGAATATTTATTTATGACTTAGTAACTATATATAATACATCTGACGAGTGGCATCGTTCCGCTCATCCGGTGGTGGACTAACCTCTGAGAACGACGATCCTGTCGAAACGTCAGGCCAATTTCAATAAATATTCCACCTAACAACCTCTTTTGCCCAATAAATTAAAACTGCAAGGTTCGTAATATTGCCGAGGTTTTGTGAAGAGAGAAGCTGGACACTACATAGCACAATTCTGAATGTTTTCCAAAGGGAGCTGCAGAACATAATCATAGCTTTCTTATTTTTTAGCCTATAATCTAATGTCACAAACTATATGTCTTACATT
>MU921777.1:5788-22759 GCA_036418165.1 Cooperia oncophora
TATCGAATTACAGAAGAAGCTTAAAATTGTGGTATAATCCAGAAAGGTGATCCTTGGGAGATTGAAGTTGGTTCAAGTGATCATGAGATGGAAATTCGGACCTTGTGAATGTGCATCGCATGGGGCCCTTTTGAGGAGCGATTACTTGCAGAACCTGCTCTCTAATTTTGGAAGATCCAGCATAAACTGAGGTGGTGCTTGATTATGATAAGGAAGCATCCATTGACATGTAACGGTTCTCAGTCTTTGGCATGAATGTCCGTGATTCAGTAGGGAACTAGTTACGGTGCTTGTCTGTAATAGTAAAGAAAGTGAAAGAGTAGAGGAAGGGGAATAATGAAAACTAAAAAGTGATTCGTTTCGCCTCCTATAAAGACGAAGTCGAAATCTTCGATTAACTTAAACCATTGTAAGCACTCTAAGAGGCATAGCCATATTTATCAACTGGGCCTGTGGGTTTCAGCTTTTTATTTAATGAGTGATAGCAAAGAGAGGCTGTCGAGGATGCTCACTCGTCGACCTGACACTAGTTTGAGCACTTGAATATTAGTGGAATGAGAAACTTCAAACAAGAGTAATATCGTTTAGGTCTAAACTCTATGGCAGAACTTCTCATATTTAGCGCGATATTTTGAGTGAGAAAAAACGCCAACCAAATGGCCGACCCAATATTTCAGCCTAGTGAAAATGGAGAGATACCGGTACAGAATTGTCGTCTTATTGAACAAAATAGATTTTGCTGAGCACTGCCTTCACCTTCGGATACGCCATGCCTCAATTTTCCACTCACATCAGGAGTACTGGGAAGAGGTAACTTCTAACTCGCGAGTGTAGGTAGAATTAGCGTGTAACTTCGCTTCATTTGCCTTTATGTCCAGGTAATTTCAATTTCGAGATCGTTGTCCGATTTGCTCTTTTCTTTATTCTGCTTTGTCTCCACTGTCTCTATGACGAGTCCCTTTCCCTCTTTCGTGACGACTTGAATAGGGAATTTCCCACAGGTTGGAAGCGATGCGATCGGCGGAAGGATGAATCAAACAGTGGAGGTCTTGATAATAACAACTTGCTTGAAGTTCAGAGCACATCATTAGTTGGGGATTCTGGTCGGGTCCGCACGGCCCTTTCTCCTGGGCCCCTCCTCTTACACGATCGGGTGGTTGACGGGGGAAGAGTAGCACATGTGAAACGGGAAAACTGCGAAGAAAAAACTACTTCTCACCGCTTTTTCAGAATTCCTCAAGAACTTTCCTACTTTTACCCAAGAATTCTGCTGTCGAAAGGGGGGGGGGGTGAGCGGTGACGTATGTATGTGGTACGCATGAAAGAGACCAATAAAAAAATCAATAAAAAACCATGAAACCAATGAAAGGCAGCAACCTCTTTCAGCCGGTCAGAAGAGTAATATTGTACCCCTCCCCCCCTCTCAAATAGCTAATACAACCGCCTCCCCTTTACGTCCCTAAAACAAGAAAAACGACTACCAAAAAGCCTTTGCCCAAATACGCCAGCGACCACATATGATCCCCCTGTTGGGTAAATGCCCCAAACAGGCTGATGTGCCTTCTTGAAATTAAAGAGTCCAGGCGCATATTTATATGAGACTAGGGGGGAGGGGGGGCATTTGCTTTCCATAGATGTGTCGACCCATCTAGGTAGCGTTTTCTCGAGTTGACACGTATTGGGATGGTGGTTAGACGATCCTGCTCCAGCTTTGCAAGAGCTCACAAGTTTTGCCAAAGTGAGATTTGCAAACCGGAACAAGGGAATTAGTGATAGTATAAAATGCCCCCCCCCGTCGATAAACAGTGCCGGAGTCCAGTTGTCTCTTTTGCAGCTAGTGGTGCTTCATGAGATTCGAGGACGAGATGTATTGAAAGGAAGTGCGGCCCATGGCGTTCTACTGTTACGTAGACGAAAATTATGAATGGCAGGCTGAGAATGGGGAGACCTCGTTATCCCTGCTCGGATTGCTCTGGTGTTTAAGTAACGGTCAAACATACGTCAAGCGATCCTTGCTGTGTGAATTCTCTGCTCTTTCCCTGGTCTTCCCTCCACAGATGCGGCCACCCAAAAGCGCGCAAGAAACGGCAATAAGTGATTTCACTAGGCCACGTGTACTCCCTCCTTCTCATTTCAACCTTAAGAGCGTCTTCTGGATAAATACCTCGGAAACTTGAAAACCGCTTTTTAACTCAGACAGACATCTGGCGACGAGCAGGCTTCACAAGGTGCGGAAGTGTATCGGTGGCAGCTGGACGCGTGAGTGCTTCGGAGCATTAAAAAGCACATGGCATTGACGGTATCTTTTAAACCAGCCCTGAAAACGCATAGTGCAATATCCGTCATATCAGATTAAGCTGGATCTCAGTTTTTCTTGACCAGCCCGAGTGAAACGGATTCATTGCATGCCAATTGTATATACCGCATGATTCCCGTGCAAACGGGTAGGCGCTTCTCACGGGGGTAATGTCTTGAAAGCGCAAGCCGAACGGATATTCCGCTCAGTGTGTAGCAATCTCTTGAATTGGCATTCGTTTGATGGAGAAAAAGGTGCGTCCGGGCTGTATCAAGTAATAGTGGTGCCGCGCCAATTGACGTTCCCATCGTCCTGCAGCGTAACCAAACGGAGCGTAACATCTCTACAGCGATATCGTCATCGCTTTCGTATTGGTTTCTTCGTGTTGCTGCTGGCTGTTACGGTCTTCCTGAAGAGAAAATAGTAGTGATTTGAATCAGGGATCACGTACACACTGTTTCAGGCTGATAAAGTCCAGTTAGGTCAACTTCGGATGAGCTACTTTTATTACCGGTTCCGAGACGATGAGGCTGAAAAACCAAATAGGTTTCACCCAGAGAACAATTCGTACTGGAGCTGAGGCGGAGAATAGCCGTGAAACTAATTAAAACTCATCCGAATTTTTGTGAAGTCTGCTGCTCTTTCATTGGGAATGTCATCGGTTACGGTGGAGTATCTCTTTCAGGCGGGCATTTCACTTCAGACTTGGTCGCTTCAGCTGATCAGAGGGAGCTGATCTGATTCTCTGCCTACTGGAGCTACTGCCACTTGGAGCTAGATACAGGAGTCCGAAAGGAAATCACGGGCGTTATCGCGACCAATTGTATTCACCAGATATCCTGCGAGTAGCGACAGTGCGCCACATTTAGCGATTACCTGTAGTGCAGAAGAGCTTTTGGTAAGGTAGTCTAAGTATACTCAGGCGGTGGAGGCGGCAATAAGGGGATAGGGCACCACTGGCACTGTAGCGACAAGCATCAGCTTGGAAAAGGCTAGCCGCGATCCTGAGAATCCCACCTCTTGATATAATCATGTCCGTACTTTATTACATCAGTTTTTCAAGTTAATTTATTCAAATACCAGTATCCTTCGCCTTCGTTATTCACGACTGATTATCATCCTTCTGCGTGAAAGCTTTTTTTTGGACTCTGTAATGGTTTCCAAAAATATCTCCCCACCACCGCATGGACCTCGAATACCCGCTTGCTTATTGTGCTGTCCAAATGATTTTGCAGACTAATTATGTTGCTCATTTTGTGGCAAAACTCCCATACGATCTACTGAATAACGAGCATGCCTTAGTTTCTTTATTCATCGCCCCTAAAATTTGGAGGCTGACTTTTAAGAATGTTGCAGGACTCTTGTCCCATCTACCGTCCACAGATTCTCGCCACGGACAGAAATTTTTTGTCGAAAATAGTATATAGTGGTACTGCTATGCGCGAAGTTAGGAGTAGCGACAGCGCCGAGCGATTCTCTATCAAGAGAAAAAGAAGAAATCGTCATGAGCGCCCCGTGGAAAGCCCCTCTTGATTTCGATGTTGTCTCAAGCTAAATATCTCACGAGTAACCCATCCTATGCCATGTCCAATGCCGCCTACTCCGTCTCAGTGATGGGGGTACACACACATCTCCGATCGTCGAAATCAAGAGGGGGCTTTCTCGGGGCGCTTACGACGATTTCTTCTTTTTCTCTTGATAGAGAATCGCTCGGCGCTGTCGCTACTCCTAACTTCGCATATCAGTACCACTATATACTACTTTCGACAGAAAATTTCTGCCCGTGGCGAGAATCTGTGGACGGTGGATGGGACAAGAGTCCTGCAACATTCTTAAAAGTGAGCCTACAAATTTTAGGGGACGATGAATAAGAAACTAAGCATGTCGTTTGTATTCAGTAGATCGTATGGGAGTTTCGCCGCAAAATGAGCAACATACTTAGTCTGCAAAATCATTTGGACAGCACAATAAGCAAGCGGGTATTCGAGGTCCATACGGTGGTGGGGAGATATTTTTGGAACCACGACAGAGTCCAAAAAAAGCTTTCAAGAGAAGGATGATAATCAGTCGTGAATAACGAAGGCGAAGGATACTGGTATTTGAATGAATTAACTTGAAAAACTGATGTAATAAAGTACGGACATGCTTATATCAAGAGGTGGGATTCTCAGGATCGCGGCTAGCCTTTTCCAAGCTGATGCTTGTCGCTACAGTGCCAGTGGTATTACCGCCTCCACCGCCTAAGTATACTTAGACTACCTTACCAAAAGCTCTTCTGCACTACAGGTAATCGCTAAATGTGGCGCACTGTCGCTACTCGCAGGATATCTGGTGAATACAATTGGTCGCGATAACGCCCGTGATTTCCTTTCGGACTCCTGTATCTAGCTCCAAGTGGCAGTAGCTCCAGTAGGCAGAGAATCAGATCAGCTCCCTCTGATCAGCTGAAGCGACCAAGTCTGAAATGAAATGCCCGCGTGAAAGAAATACTCCACCGTAACCGGTGACATTCCCAATGAAAGAGCAGGCAAGACTTCACAAGACTCGGATGAGTTTATTATTCACGGCTATCTCCGCCTCAGAGTACCGAACGTTTCTCTTGGGAAACCCTTTGGTTTTTCAGCCTCATCTCTCGAACGGTAATAAAAGTAGCTCTGGAAGTTGACCTAACTGGACTTTATCAGCCTGAAACAGTGTGTACGTGATCCCTGATTCAAATCACTACTATTTTCTTTTCAGGAAGACCGTAACAGCAGCAACACGAAGAAACCAATACGAAAGCGATGACGATATCGCTGTAGAGATGTACGGTTTGGTACGTGCAGACGATGGGACGTCTGGCGCGGCACTATTCTGATACAGCCGGACGCCCTTTTTCTATCAACGATGCCATTCAGAGATTGCTACAACTGGCGGAATATCCGGTCTGGCTGCGCTTCAAGACATACCCCCCGTGAGACGCCCTACCGTTTGCAGGGATCATGACGGTATACTGTGGCATGTAATGAATCGTTTCACGGGTGGTTCAGAAAACTGAAGATCAGCTATCTGTATTGACGGAATATTATTGCAGTTAGTTTATTGGTTTAAAGATTCCTAAGTGCCATGTGTCTAATTTCCAAAGCATCACGGGTCCGAAGTGCCGATACCTCGCAACTTGTGAAGTGCGGTCCAATTGTGACGATTGTCTGTCCATGAATCGTTAACTAAAGCCCCCCACGGTTTATTTCAAGTTTTTCCGAGGGTTTTTTCAGAAGCGTCTATAGTTGAAAATGAGATAGAGGGAGTAACGTGCTACGCTGAAATCATTATATGCCGTTTCTTGCAGCGCTTTTTGCGGTGGCCGCATCTGTGGGAGGGAAGACAGGCGAAAGAGCGGCAGATTCACAGAGATTCGCTTGACTATATCGTTTGACCCTTATTCAACATGCTGGCAGAGCAATCCGTTAGCTAGGAGTAAGAGGTCCCCATTCAAGCTCGCTTTTATTCATAATTTTAGTCCTACGTAACAGGTCAGAACGCATGGGCCCGCAACTTCCTTTCAATACATTCTCGTCTCGAATTCAATGGAAGCACCACTAAGCTGACTAAAAATTGAGAACTGGACTCCGGGCACTGTTAATTCGCGGCGGCGCGGGGGAGGGCCATTTCTTATACTATCATATTCCCTTGTTACGGTTTGCAAATCTCACTTTTGTCGTTCTAAAACTTGTATGCGACTCTTAGCAGCAAGCTCGGATGCCAATGCAGGAATGTCTAACCCGCATCCATCATACGTGTAACTCGAAGAAACGCTACATAGATGGGTCGAAACATCTTATTGAGAAAGCAAATGCCTCTCCTCCCACCATCGTACAAATAACTTGCGCCCTAGGCTCTTAATCTTCATAAAGAGGGCACATTCGGGTTGGGGATTAGAACCAATACGACGAAGGGAATCATACATGTGTCGCTGGTAACCAAACCTGTATTTGGGCAAAGGCTTTTTGTTACGTCGTCTTTTTGGTTTTTATTGGAACGTAAAAGGGGGAGCGGCGGTCTGTAATCTCAGCTATTTGCGAGCAGGGGGCGCGGAGTGTATTATTCTTCTACCCTTGTGAAGCTGTGTCGCCAGATGTCTGTCTGAAGTTAAAAAGCGTTTTCAAGTTTTCCGAGGTTTTTCCAGAAGCGTCTAAGGTTGAAATGAAAAGGAGGGAGTACACGTGGCCTAGTGAAATCACTTAATTGCCGTTTCTTGCGCGCTTTTGGGTGGCCGCATCTGTGGAGGAAGACCAGGGAAAGAGCAGAGATATCACAAAGAGATCGCTTGACGTCCATGTTTGACCTTACTTCAACAGCAGAGCAATCCGTAGCAGGATAAGAGGTCCCCCCATCTCAAGCCTGCCATTCATAATTTTCGTCTACGTAACAGTAGAACGCCATGGGCCGCACTTCCTTTCAATACATCTCGTCCTCGAATCTCATGAAGCACCACTAGCTGCAAAAGAGACAACTGGACTCCGGCACTGTTTATCGACGGGGGGGGGCATTTTATACTATCACTAATTCCCTTGTTCCGGTTTGCAAATCTCACTTTGGTAAACTTGTGAACTCTTGTAAAGCTGGAGCAGGATCGTCTAGCCACCATCCCAAAACGTGTCAACTCGAGAAAACGCTACCTAGATGGGTCGACACATCTATGGAAAGCAAAATGCCCCCCCCCGTCAATAAATGCGCCCTGGACTCTTTAATTTCAAAAGGGCACATCGCTGTTGGGGATTCCCCAACAGGGGATCATATGTGGTCGCTGGCGTATTTGGGCAAAGGCTTTTCTGTAGTCGTTTTTTTCTTGTTTTAGACGTAAAGGGGAGGCGGTGGTATTAGCTATTTGAGAGGGGGGTCATATTACTCTTCTGACCGGCTGAAAGAGGTTGCTGCCTTTCATTGGTTTCATGGTTTTTTATTGGTTTTTTTATTGGTCTCTTTCATGCGTACCACATACATACGTCACCGCTCACCCCCCCCCCCTTTCGACAGCAGAATTCTTGGGTAAAAGTAGGAAAGTTCTTGAGGAATTCTGAAAAAGCGGTGAGAAGTAGTTTTTTCTTCGCAGTTTTCCCGTTTCACATGTGCTACTCTTCCCCCGTCAACCACCCGATCGTGTCAGAGGAGGGGCCCAGGAGAAAGGGCCGTGCGGACCCGACCAGAATCCCCAACTAATGATGTGCTCTGAACTTCAAGCAAGTTGTTATTATCAAGACCTCCACTGTTTGATTCATCCTTCCGCCGATCGCATCGCTTCCAACCTGTGGGAAATTCCCTATTCAAGTCGTCACGAAAGAGGGAAAGGGACTCGTCATAGAGACAGTGGAGACAAAGCAGAATAAAGAAAAGAGCAAATCGGACAACGATCTCGAAATTGAAATTACCTGGACATAAAGGCAAATGAAGCGAAGTTACACGCTAATTCTACCTACACTCGCGAGTTAGAAGTTACCTCTTCCCAGTACTCCTGATGTGAGTGGAAAATTGAGGCATGGCGTATCCGAAGGTGAAGGCAGTGCTCAGCAAAATCTATTTTGTTCAATGAGACGACAATTCTGTACCGGTATCTCTCCATTTTCACTAGGCTGAAATATTGGGTCGGCCATTTAGTTGGCGTTTTTTCTCACTCAAAATATCGCGCTAAATATGAGAAGTTCTGCCATAGAGTTTAGACCTAAACGATATTACTCTTGTTTGAAGTTTCTCATTCCACTAATATTCAAGTGCTCAAACTAGTGTCAGGTCGACGAGTGAGCATCCTCGACAGCCTCTCTTTGCTATCTCTCATTAAAAAGCTGAAACCCACAGGCCCAGTTGATAAATATGGCTATGCCTCTTAGAGTGCTTACAATGGTTTAAGTTAATCGAAGATTTCGACTTCGTCTTTATAGGAGGCGAAACGAATCACTTTTTAGTTTTCATTATTCCCCTTCCTCTACTCTTTCACTTTCTTTACTATTACAGACAAGCACCGTAACTAGTTCCCTACTGAATCACGGACATTCATGCCAAAGACTGAGAACCGTTACATGTCAATGGATGCTTCCTTATCATAATCAAGCATCACCCTCAGTTTATGTGGAACTTCCAAAATTAGAGAGCAGGTTCTGCAAGTAATCGCTCCTCAAAAGGGCCCCATGCGATGCACATTCACAAGGTCCGAATTTCCATCTCATGATCACTTGAACCAACTTCAATCTCCCAAGGATCACCTTTTGGATTATACCACAATTTTAAGCTTCTTCTGTAATTCGATAGACCGAGATAAAGTGCAAAAAGTGTTGTCGGAAAACTCACTTTTGTGTCGACCCGACACTCCATTTCAGTGGAATAAAAATCGACAGAAATAAAGAAATAGTAGGAAGGCCCTTACATTGCTTATAGAGCGAGAAATTATCTAACGAACAGTCTATAACACATTGGAAACGATTTCCACTTTTCATATAAATAATTGCGTAAGAAAAATAACACTGTTACTTATGGGCCAACCTAATTGGGAGTGATTTCAGACGAAAACGCTTAGGAAATCGAACGATAATCATTTTATGCAAAGAAAGCGACAGCAACAACACTAAGAATGGCCTTTTATGCAGTAGTATTTTATTCCTGAAGGAGCATTTGGCAAGCGTCAGAAAGAGAGAAATGGTTTCTAAGAATTACAATGTTGCCCGTTGTGGACGTTGGTGCGTTTCAAGAGAACTGGGTTTGGCGATGCGCCAGCCATCTTTCCACTAACTGCGATCGCCTTCCAACTTCCACAATTGGTGGAGAACACGCTGAGGCCGCACGAAACCCCTCTCCCCTTGAACGCCCCAGTCCGCAACGAACACTGAATAGTAAGAAACTAGCTTTGCTAACGTATACTATTAAATATTAGCTCTGGAAGGAGGTAATGCAGATTGAGCTAGGAAACGAACAACGAACACGTGTTGAGAGAAGCTCAAAGATTCCACTGGGTAAAAGGGAAAGCATCACAACCGAGATGAACGACATTCAAAACGATTTTGTGCAAGCAGATGTTAGTCTAGACCGTGCTCGGTCATTTGTTGGTGAGCTCTGGAATATTTCAACAGTGCAAATTCCATGTCATCCGGTTGAATTGGTTGTCGATTTCGTAAACTTCCTTGGTCAGCCAATGTCGCTTTTGCTCTAGAAAGCACCGCTAGACGACACACCTAAAATCTCCATTCGTATGTCGCATAGTATAGTTGCTGCAAAAGACGTGTTCAAACTCACCTCTTTCAAATCTGATCCTGACAATCCCTGAGCCATGGAGGCAATCTTTTTTAGGTCGACATCTTCCGACAGATTTTCTTGACGTAAAATAACCTAAGGCATACGGAAGTAAAGAAGGAGGAACATCGCTCCCTAAAGGCAGTTCCACCATAATTTAATGTACACTTTGAAAAAGAGCAAAGCGCCCAGTAATGCAAAAATAGTGAAAAAACGGGGCGAAATGGTGGGGAAACCACGAAATGGGGGCTTTATTTCTTCGCTGCACTGCGGCAGTGGACGAGCGAACGGCTGGGGCGGGCGCTGCTTTGGACGAGTCTACCGACTGAACCGTCACGGCAAAAAGCCAGCGGTAAACGGTTCAATCGGTAGACTCATTACACATTACGCTTAGGCACGGGTGGTTCACACACGTATTCACGGACGGTCCACAACGAAACGTCCTCGTGCTGTGATGCTATACGTCCAGTGGTAGGCGGGCAGGCGAGGTGAGGCGTCCGGGTCGGTATGTTGTTGCTCAATAGGGCGCTACGCAGCACCTGTTCAGGGTCACGTAATTCTGCCATGCCAGTCGTATTAATCTTACTCGTCTTTAGGGAATTATCGTGCCAACTGTCATAAAGAAGAAGTGACGTGTCCACATATTTACGACTGTGTTCTTACATCGCGACCCGAACGTTCAGTCGTTTCTTGAAAAACTGAACGCTCATGTCCTAGGACAATTCTTGCCATTTGCCAAAAGAGCGGGTGGACAGCTGTACAAGTGTAGTGTAGTCACTTGAGGACGCGAGGAAATTACACCTTCTACGGGCCCCGCGGACGAAGTCACAGGCGTTTTCCAAGGAGCATACTCACATCCGTAACGAATTTCAGCGCTCTGATATGGTCGAATGATCACCACACAGTATGCCTTTCAAACAGGTTGTAAACCCTCAATATCGGTTGCGGACAGAGAGTGCTACACGCTAGCTACCAAGCAGTCAGGGTGACAGTGCCCAACATCAGGCACGTCGGAAAGACCCATAGCTAAACGAGACTCAATGCAAAAATGTCCAGTTACCTTAAGTATCTGTTCCCTTTGCTTATCAGAAGGCATTGGTATTGCAAATCGGGCCGACATACGCCGTAGTATAGCAGAATCTACATCTTGAGGACGATTTGTTGCTCCCATGACTATTACCTGAAAACAGTGGCTAGAGTACCTCTGAAGCGGATTTCCTCGAGAGGCTGTAATTAGCAGAATCCAACAGCCTAACAGTAGAAGTGCCCCTTCCACAAAAATCTGCTAGGGAGCTTCTCACTACCAGGGCCCAGAGTTGAATGGAATTAGTGAGAGTTATTTTTGCCTATCAATGAACTAGTGGGCTGCCGCGTGCTGCCGAGGGCATCACACCATGGACTCATACGGGGCGAATTTGCTCCCCCCCCCAAAGGTCAATACAAACGCCATCTTTTTTCGGTTCCCATGGAATTATTCCGACTTTTGATCAACCCTCTTTCAAATGAAGACATATGCTGTTTCAGATAGAAAATTCTCTGACAACACCAACACTGATATTGCCTTAGCCCCATTTCCAAGGTCGCTGCAGCGTCTGATCATTACCCTGCCCTCGAGACAAAGACGGATTATTTTACAGTAATTGTCTGCCTGACCCAGATCGTTCCGCCCGCTGCGGGCATCTTACCTTCTTTCTCTCAGAAAGTTTAATATCCCTGCTTTTCCTAGTCTGCACTCCATCTTAAAATCGAAATGCGAGCTCGTAACACAAGCCTATCAAGCAGGGAGCAGGACTCATGTGATAGGCATCCATGGTCCGCACGTGATACACCCAACGGACCTTTCCCTCCCAGCTTTGGGAGCTCTTTATCGCGAATCTGATGCAGATATAAACTTATGACGGTATTTGGATAATTCATGGTTCTGATCGTTAATGCTAATCATGCATGTTTTTTGCTAAAACAGACCCTATCATTGGTGGAAGCGAATCCATCCCATAACGACATAAACTGAGCCTTCATCATAGCAGTTGCTTCATGATCATGGGCCTGACGGTCGCGAAGAAACGAATCTGTGAACTATCTCATTTCAGTATATTCCAAGTTGTGAGTGTGTTCAAGAGTAAATCCCTACATAGCAAACTTTTCGCTTGCTGACAGCTCAAATCTCCCTTCCCCCTTGCTCTCAGATAAAAATGGATACTCCACTTGTTTCCAAAAAAAAAGAGAAACAGAACAAATCAAGCATAAGTTCAAAAATGAGAAGGTCAGATCAGTATCCACTGTGAGATGAGTTGCGCGGGCAATAGTAGGCGATTCCAAGAAAAAGCTGACAACAAACCTATTTCATCAATAAAAATAATCGTTGGCTGGAACTTTTGTGCCACTGAAAAGACCGCAGCTGCCAGTTTTTGGGATTCTCCATACCACTTGTCCGTAAGATTTGAGACTTGCAGATTGATAAATCTGAAAAGCGCTGTAATTAGTTTGTATAGATGGAACAAGGTCGTTCAAAGAAAACAAGTGGGTGGCACATCGAAGAGCCGTTCTCAATCTATATCAATATGAGTGTAATCATAAAAATGAACTGCTAAAACTGTCGAAGTCTCGATGTTGACTATACCTGCATCCAGCAGCGCGAGCGACCGCTTTTGCCAAAAGAGTCTTCCCACATCCTGGTGGACCGTATAGAAGGATACCTACAAAAATGATTTTTATTAACTATAACTACGAAAAATTGAGAGGTAAGGAAAAGTAAGAGCCCTGCCGCAAGATATTATATTCAGACCCGCGCTTACAATTGCACATCTGCATTACATTTCATTGAGAGTTTCGTCCTGATCGATTTAGCTTCAAAACAATGATTTTGTCGCTCTACTTAATATTCCATCTTTACCCTCAAATGTGATATAAAAGCTCTTTCCCACGAACTTCTTCCAAATACTTTCTCCAGGTCCTCGACTCCTTTATGCGCTTCCCTCTTTACTTCTTCGAGGCGCATTCATACTTGCGTCAGACTTATACTCGAACGAGTAGGGAAGTATAGGTATCAATCGAGCGTCCCTACCTCGCATCAACATCCTGAGCCTTCTGAGCGACGGGAACGGTTTAGGTACCGACTCAACGTTGTCAACGTTTGCCAGCGTTTCAGCGACTGGGATAGGAAGTTCAAAGAGAATGGGGAAACAGGGGCTAGCAGAACGCTAGACTGAAAATAATGCTTCCCTAGTCGCTCAAAACTCTGCCGTCACTCGAAGCGCTGACACGAACTATGAACACTCTCTCACCTTTTTTTGTAATCATTCGCCAAAAGTCAGGTAAAAATATATTTAATATAGGAAACAGTTGTGTTGTGATTGGTTTGACAGTAACAAGGGTATGATTTGGAACTTAATCCGTTAACGAATAACCACATCAAACCATCCTCACTGTTACAAAATGCAGAGTAATTAGCACTCTAACACAAGCACAGCAGTCTAATGAAGCTAAAAAAAACCGGTAAGAAAGCGATAGAATTCTGCTCCCGTTTACTCACGATGCCAATCAAAAACGTTTTCGTGCACGATTAGCAAAGAATAAGAAAAATGCGCACTCGGCGCTGTTTGCAAAAGCACCATAGGAACTCTAAAAGAACCTTTTGGTGGAGAAAGAAGAGAGGAATCGGATTCAGCCGCGATCTGAAGGGGGAGAATTATCCGATCCTTCATATCCGCAATCAGTTCATCACATCCACCTGAAAATGTGTAGATTTCATAACTAAAAAATACACATAAAAGGTTGAAACCGTTTTGACGGCTCCTGACCTTCCCCTCCCTGATATTATTTAACTCGGTGAATGGCTGTACATACCAATATCTTCCCACTCGGCTCCCGCATCTTCACCTCCAACAAACTGAGTGGCAATTCGCAACTCGTGCTCATTCAGTTCAATTTTCTCACTCATACCTAGTTCTTGGAAAAGTTGCGCAACCTGCAAAGAGTCGCTTAACATTTTGAATATTTGATGAGCAACTGGAAACACTAGTCTACATCCATAGAACTCCTCTTCTATCCTACCTACTAAAGGACTCATTATAGTAACAAAATCATTGCCAGACAGAGAATACGGGGTGACCTAGGAGAAACTCACCCGTTTTTTGTTCTCTTCGCGAGAGGCGTACTGTGGGTCAAGAAATTTTACCATGTAGCGGACGGTGAAAAACGACAAAGCAGCGGCGGCAGCAAGTCGTAATGCATAATGAAATGACTTCCGCTCGGTCTGACATGAAACTGAAATCCGTTTTATTAGAAAGTTGCGAATGTGAGTAGCAACTGTCTACCTCATATAATACAGTATTCAGGAACCATAACTCAGTGATTTCCTACTTTCCCTACGATTTAGAAGAGGGGCATAGAGTCACATCACTAGAAAACTGATTCTACCAACTTTCTTCACTTGCGAGCGCACGCGGTTTCTAGCTCAAATCCGGCCCTGTTGTAGCAAAGCAAGCCGGGGTCAGTAAAAAAGCCCGCGGATCCAAACCTGGTAAAAGATATCAGTCAGCAGAACGATGATTCAACAACCAAGATTCTCATCCTATATTCCAGAGTTAGTCTGAGAGAAAACTACAAATTCGTTCTCGTTCTGCATATGCAACTATTCCTACGACTAAGGTTACAGCAAAGCGTCTAATATTACTGCAGGTTTTCGGGCAAAGCAAGGATTTGCAATCGAGGCTAAAAAATTCGCTTTCTGGGGTACCAAGGGACCCACAATCCATGCAAACATTCTCAAGTAAAGAGACTGGCGAACGTGAACGTGGTAATATGGTATAGCAAACATGGATGACAACATGTTTTGGAAAAACCCGTCTGGAACTGACTCTGACGAAGACGATGTTCATGAAGAACGGACTGGTTTCTAATGACCCACTCTCATTCAACGAAGTGAAATCTCCGAGAGCGTTCATACGTTGCGCCCACGTTTTTATCGTAGGATAGCGTTTTGAGCGACTAGGAAAGTGTAGGTATCGACCATGCGTACGCCAGCATATGCCAGCGTACTGTAGCGCTTCGATCGCTTCGCGGGTAATTCTGAGCTTTTCACGTGCCGTCGCAAAAGCCCTGCCGTGCGCTGGCATACGCTAGATCGATACCTATACATTCCTAGTCGCTGACGTACGCTCGAAACGCCCAATACGTTGCCGCACCCTCAAGACACCGATGCAAAGTATAAACGCACTTTGAGTGCTTGGCTATGTGAACGTCAGTCGGGAAATCAATGATGATGAATGACTTAGTATCAGAGCTGAGCAGGAGGAAGCGAGCGGCTTGGGGAGCCTTCAAGAACATCGAGGGAGTAGCGAAGAAGACGAAGAACACCAAGCTCCGTGAACACCTAATCGATTCCGCGGTGCTTCCCCTTGCCAAGGACTAGGTGATGGTACGATAGTCACAGTTTTAGATTCAGCGTACGTCACAATATTAGTGACGGCCTATTTTCGAAGTATCTAGTGCAGAACAAGACTGTAAACCAGAAGCAGTGAAGCAGCGAAGACGCACGATGCCCCTCCCCGTCGCCGAACTGCGCACTCTCCGACGGCGCACTGAGAGAACATCCGGTTGAGGGAAGCCCTTCAACGACCCTATCATACCACTATTGAATCGGGATACAAAACCCTATCAGACCAATGCTGAACCGGCACCCTCCAACTTTATGCGTGGTTATCATTTTACTCGTCTCTTGAAATCTTGTTCAGTGTGGGATAAAGTACATCCAAACGGAATCGAAGAGGTGGGCACGGAGCTTGGTGTTCTTCGTCTTCTTCGCTACTCCCTCGATGTTCTTGAAGGCTCCCCAAGCCGCTCGCTTCCTCCTGCTCAGCTCTGATACTAAGTCATTCATCATCATTGATTTCCCGACTGACGTTCACATAGCCAAGCACTCAAAGTGCGTTTATACTTTGCATCGGTGTCTTGAGGGTGCGGCAACGTATTGGGCGTTTCGAGCGTACGTCAGCGACTAGGAATGTATAGGTATCGATCTAGCGTATGCCAGCGCACGGCAGGGCTTTTGCGACGGCCATTCACTTTGCCATTCACTATGCCGATTTCTAGCAACGGTGGGACAACCCGTCTGTTGCTGATTGTTGACTGTAGAAGTGAGTTCCCGGAAACCAACCCATGAATTACTGCCCCTTCCGTTTTCGTGGCTGCACGTTGCGGGAACGAAGTCCTTTGGGCCCATTTTCTATGTTTTCGTCTCGAACCATGTCAATTAACTCTTTATAGTCCCTCCTCAACTGTCTGGTTACTTACACCCCTACAACCGCATACATTACTTTCCTCAACTGAACCTCTTTGCTTCAATATACGCTTGCAGACCATGGGTGACTCTGTGATGCACTCGAAGAACAACCCTTCCTTCCCAATACCGAATCACAGAACTCTGAAGGTCCAGTTTCAAGCGAATTTGAACCCAAGCCGACGCGCAACATTTACCGCACAACTTTCCTACAAAGAAATCCGCCTAGCGACTCGCCTCCATGTCATGTTCACCACTGAACTATAAAGGCCCAAAATTAGGGCTTCCCTTCCCCCACGTTTTACCAATAACAGGATTTCCTACGAAGTAGAGCCTTTAACCAATAAGAAACAATGCACTCTCCTCCAAAAGTGGAACTAGATTCACTCATGGAATGTCACCAGCACTTATAAACTTTTTACCGTCTTTCAACAAATAGGTAACTCAATTCAAAGGAAGAAATTCCGCCAAAACAACATGGTAGTAAGCAGATGTACAAGTTCATTCTCTTCGTAACAAAAACAACTTTTGGAAATGCCATTATCGCAAAATCTTCTTGGAAAGAAACATCCAATATCAACATATTTATCTGTGCGCAAAAAAAGTAACAGTAACAATCAAATTAGATGATACGCACGGACACTTGCCACACACGTATCACGTTGTCTGTGTATCCAGCATACAGCGTCTGTCCATCCTGAGACCACGCCAAAGAGACACATTGAGGAGCGGTCATCGTCTTTCCAGTAATATCAGGCTTCAACTCCTCGATTTCACGCTTGTCCTCCAAATCCCAGATCTTGATTACAGGACCAACCGCAGCACAGAGCCAGTATCTATTGGGTGAGAAGGCCATTGCGTGAATCACATCATTTCCGTTGAGGGTATACAGGTGCTTGCCCTCATTCAGATCCCAAAGCATTGCCTGTCCGTCTTTACCACCTGAGGCACACAGCGAACCATCGGGCGAGACCGTAACAGTGCTGACGTAGCCAGTGTGACCGATGTGGTTGGTCTTCAGACGGCAGTTTCCAAGGTTCCACACCTTTACGATCTTGTCCCATCCCGCAGAAACGATGACGGGATCGCGCGTTGAAGGCGAGAACCTCACAGTAGAAACCCAGTCAGTGTGGCAGTC
>MU921800.1:5666-30499 GCA_036418165.1 Cooperia oncophora
GCTATAGCATCGGCGTTCTTGAGAACTTGGAAGCAAATATGGATCAATACCAGAACACCAGTGACTTTGATAGCGTAAGTGACTACTGTTTTTACACCATAGCCGACTACAGCTGTTTTCTTCCCGTAGTGCCTTAGGAAGCGCTTTATTAGCAGATAATGTAACTTTGAAGAAATATTCCAGTCAGTTACAGCATCATTATGTGTAAAATGGTGGCGTCACCCTTCCCCACCTGGAAGGAGGGTCGGGTAGGACCCCCCTCCTTCCCCAATAAGTACACCTACCTAACAATTTTCAACATTTTTCAGTTTTTCAACCGAAGATTTTCCACCGAGCGGCGGGTGTATATAGCACATATGAAACAGAGAAAATCACGAAAATCAACAACGGGAAAAATTTCTTTTCCAACGCCGCAAACTGCTCTGTGAGCCGGGAGGTGGGCAAAAGGACCGCATATTGCCGCTTCGTTACGCGCCGCAATGGGCGCGACGTTTCCCTAACATAAGTTCCACAACCCTTTCTATTGAAGCATTGGGTTTCGTGTAGACAAATACATGGTAGGCACTTATGTCTATATTTGCTCATAAGTTTTCTGTTACCATACCACCTAAAATCGTCGTCATTGAGGGTGCGACGTCGCACGCGACGCCCACTGGCGCGGCTAATTACGATTCTCTTGCCACATACCCCTGTGAGCCAGGGTCTGCAGCAAGAGAATCGTAATTCGCCGCTCCGCTGGACGTCGCGTGCGACGTCGCGCCCGGCAATGACGACGATTTCAGGTGGTATTGGTCGAGAAGAGACAATGTACCAAAAATAGACATAAGTATCTGCCATGTCTTTGTCTTCATGAAATCCGATGCTCCAATCGAAAGTGAAGACCAAGTTAAGGAAACGTTGCACCCAACCGCGCGCGATGAGAGGCAATTTTCGATTCTCTTGCCCGTCTCCCTCAGAGCCACATGCGACCCCCTCCCCTCCTCTCCCAGCAACAACAATGTCAGAAAAGTTTAACGACCCCCGCCTTCCATGTGTTCACCCAACGATGATGTACCCTTATCCTTGTACTAAGGGCCGCTGTTGGTTAGAACAGGTTGGGGGTCAATCAACGGCACATTCTGCGACATTCTTGATTAGGTGAAATATCTTCTATGTGTGAGGTCTGCAGCCGCTCGCAGTGGACAGTCGTCATCCGGGCAGTTGATTAGGCGGCGAAAGAGCCGCAGACGCAAGTGCAGCAGCGATCGCGTCACGTGGTAGCTGTTGGCGGTGCTGGACAGCTACTCAGCCTCACTGAGCCAACAGCTGACTGGCGCGACAGCTGTCCATGAAGGCTGACAGAGGCATATGCGACGCGTGTTGAGCACGCATGGAAACGAGAACATACTATGTAGCTGTCCCGCGCCGCCAACAGTTACCACGTGATGCGGTCGCTGCTGCACTCGCGTCTGCGGCCCTTCAGCCGCTAATCAGGTCCGGATGAGGACCGTATCATTATGCACTCGAAAAAGGCTAGAATACCTGGCGCTGACTTGATCCTGACAGCATTTCTCTATCTGACTCCACCTGAAACATGAAACTATCGTTCTCTACTGCTTATGCGATGGTTTTCCATCACCCTGACAATCGAACATCTTTTGTCCCATTTATCGCATGCTCGTTCAATGCTGAAATCTACCAGAACCTCATTTAGGGTATTTTGAACGGATTCCTTTCTTTTTCTTCCTTACTGTACGTCATTCGGCGCCTAGAGAACCATATTTGAACCCTACCACCCACAATTTGCATTGCCAGATTTGTCCTACCAGCTTTTGAGAGCCTTTCCAAGATGCTTCCCACATTCGGGTCCACATTGTATTCGTGAAAGCACTCGAATACTAGCTCGGGTTCATGCAGTAATCGGATGGTTGAGCTGGCATTAGGTTTTCCTCAGTTGCATTTTGTCACAAAAAAGTGATACTGCAGGCGGATTACAGTCCCCTTTAGATTTCATAATTCCAAAATCTCATGGTTAGATCTAATTCTGATACTTTCGTTAGTCACGATAAGCCATCACTATAAAGCAGCGATCAAACATTGTGATGATACATGTCGCCCCAGTGTAACGCGAGTCGATTGCAACCGCGCTCTAATGTTACTCTGTCAGACGACGGAGTTGGTTGACTATGAAGTGATCTATGGTACAGGTCGGCTTCGTTGCTCCAGTTTGCATGCCCACTGTGCAGCCCGACTGAGACTGAGGCAGCAAAGCCCACTGTGCTCAACCAGCCCGGCCGTCTGAAAGACTAGCATTGGAGCGCGGGTGCAACTGTAGCACGACCGCGGGCGCTATTGATTCCTACCCCCTGGCAGAGGCAATTTGCCAACAATTTGGGCCGGCGCCAGGTATTCGTTGCGGGACCCTACGTCGCTAGCTCCGCCCTGCCCCAATCGATGCGTGCAGTCCTCGATTATCGCTTTTAACACAAATTACGACTGACGTAACCAGCATTAAAAAATACGACATAGTATTACTGAATCGATATTTCCAAAGGCGGCACTCGCTGGGTGGAACGGGATTTTGCGAACTTTTGCAAATGTGCCGAGACATTTTGCAAAATCCTGTAAAATTACCAAATGGGCCAGTTCCACGATTCTTAAACTGTTTATGGCTAAATATAAAGAAGTTATGGATTCCGGTCAAACGCAAGCAGCAACAGACTAACTTACAAGACCTTATGGCCGTGTCGTTCTTCCTCCGTCCCCCATTTTTCCTCGGTCATTTGCCGAAGGTAACGTAGTGGCAAGGTGGCACACCTACCACGCGTATGTTCTGTGAGTCAATCCCCTGGCTCCTGTCCAGGCCAATCAATCCTTCTTCGGAAACAGTAATTCGAACCAGTTTCACCAGGGATAAAAAACTAAGTTGCACATCATTGTGGCTCCTGCAAGTCTTGGTGAGTGTCTTTCATAAGTCACTAATACATGAATGAAGTAGGATATGCGCCGCATCCCAAAAAGGGATTATCCTTGTACACCCTCGCCTCACTCCTTTCAGACCCTCGCCTTACACGACTGCAGTTCGAGGTGCTCCCTCCCCAGAGTTGATACCAATATCGGGAAGTAACTATGTCTCGTACATCGAATGCCATCGCAAGCCATATCAAGGGGATAATCAAAGAAAGCCACTACGATTCTGAATGGAAGTTCAATACGTCTCGCATTATAAAAAGTGTTGATCAATGGCAAAAGCTTTATCCTCTATTCGAAAAAATGTATTTACTATTGCAATGCGTGTACCGATGTCCAAGGAACGGCCAAGAATAGCATCGTGTGCCAATGACCAGCTCCGTTAGTTTCGGGCCTTTCGTGGACCAAATTAACTGACAGGACATCTCAGTGGCCCGCGCCAATGACGTTCAGAAAATACAGGAATTTACAAATGTGCCCAGTATGATGACAGACTTGCTTGTCCCCAGTCCCATTTGAAAGGCAATTCAGGCGCAGTTTGGGGAAAGACATTTGCACTTCTCTACTCCACCAGTTCCGCTTCCAAGACTCATGCCTGGTTTCTACAAGCTTCGGCTGATGTCATTTCATGGCTTCACCAGATTTCACAGGTATTCACTGATGGCCCCGGCCGTCGATGGGAAGCAGCAAAAGAGCAACTGTGCCCCCCCCACTCCCCTCGCCGGCGCCGAACTGCGCCCGATTTTATCTTAAAATCGTATCAAATTAGTAATAATCCAATAATACATCCACCGTTCACAGCTTGCGATAAAGACGAGATGTAGAACATATCGATTGGAGCAGGGCGGAGCTAGCGACGTAGGGTCCCGCAACGAATACCTGGCGCCGGCCCAAATTGTTGGCAAATTGCCTCTGCCAGGGAGTAGGAATCAATAGCGCCCACGACCGCGTGCGTTAGGCCGCGTGCATACGTTGTGGCAGTGTTCACCACCGTTTCGAGCGTCCGTCAGCGCCAGCGACTAGGGGAGTGAGGATACAGTTCAGCGAACGCCAGCCCCCCTCAGCATCTGCCAGCGTCCACTAGGGACTAGGAAGTATGGACCCCTATCTAGCGAATGCTAACGCCTAGCCTCCAGCGTTATCAGCATCCACCACCGCTCAGAGTATGGGAAGTGAGAGGGTAGCAGACTGCTAGATTAGGCGTCGTGGAATTGCGGTTCCTAACTACTACACAAGACCGAACAATAAATTGTTTCTGTGCTTTATTATTTGCACACGCCGCAATTTCGCGACACTTATTCCAGCTGTCTGCTCCCTCCTACTTCCCAACACTCTGCCAGCATTCTGCTACCTCCTTAGTTCCGCGTACTCTTTGGACGCTGGTGGTCGCAGGCCGCTAGATCAATATCCATTCTTTCTTAGTCGCCGGTGGACGCTGGTAGATGCTAATGGATGCTGTTGTTCGCTAGATCGTTGTCTACACAATCCTAGTCGCTGGCGCTGACGGACGCTTGAAACGCTGGTGCAGCGGCAAAGTGGTAAGGCAGTGTTACAGCGCGTTGACGCGCGTCATCGCAAATGAATGCAGCCCTATGATGGACAAAAACAGTTCATCTGTTGTCTCCATATAACCACAGCTGACGCCGACACGCACTCTAGCGCTTGGTAGGACCCAACAGAAGGAACACTCGAGACGAACACATTCATATTTCCAGCTTTTCAATGACAACTATAATGAGACGAAGGAGGTTGTTTTACCGGTGATCGACAACATCAATGATCAAAAATCGGACTTCTCAGCAACAGTCACAGCATCTGCTTCGCTCCTTGATCAAGCACGACTTCTCACTAATAAGACGAACTGTTTCCAAGATGGGAAAATCAGCGCGGTCTGCGGTAACTTAACTCTCCAGATGCCTTAACGCAGGTTCACGCGAATGATGTACGAATGACTTTATATGATATACTGATTAAAAATTCATTCTCATTACAAGAGTTCACAACAAGAAGGCGTAACAACTAAACAGTAAACAAAAAAGTCCAAAATTAAGAAACTGGACAGCAACAGTTTACAGAACAATTCACAAAAAAGGTTCAATAACAATATCTGCTCTTTCTTCAGTTCAAAGAGGCACAGGTCGATGAATCATTCGACAGAACTTCTTCTATTTGTCAATTTGCCTTTACTAATTTGAACTGGAAATCTCGAAAAAGAAGAAGGGAAAACACCAAGAAGTGCTGAAGTAAAAGCTGGACCGCCAGGCACCAGCTTATGATATCACTTACATGAAATGTTTCGCGTGGTTTCTGAGCGCGACATTTGCGAAAGAGCATGCATAAAAAGAAGGTGAAAGGCAGGACCACCCACGTACCACTAGCATATCAGCTTCCAGCTGAAACACCACCAAAGAAAATATTTTCAGCAATAATTTACTAGCCCTTGACAACTTCTGCAGTAACAGAGGGCGATTTTTGTAACATAACCGTAACATGGGTGATGGCGGAAGCCATCTGTGCAACATCTTCACGTGGAGTTCCAGCCAGTTTCGATAGATCAGCGAGCATCTGAAATATTTCATCGGTTCCGCCATGAACACAACGTTTCCTTTCACCAAAACTTGGGAAAGCGCAAATATTAGTGATAAAATCCAAAAATTTTCTGTTCTTCTATGAAATTCAACTCCAACGATTAATTTGATCTATGAGTAATGGCGTTTTCAATGGCTTGAAGTTTTAAGTTGAAATAAGAAGCTCTGTCAATGTACTGTACCTTTTATATCAGTTTTCGAGATGAAATGCTCGATTTTTATGAAGAGCTGAAAGCTTCTTGACTACGGGCATTACAACCACTCCTTATTGCGTATAATCAAAGACCTGAATCCACAAACGCCCATTTGTTGAGCGAATGGACAAGAAACCAACGAAAACTACAGACTGGCCTTCTTCTCCGTTGCTTTTCTGATAACTTGAGTTTTAATTTAAGTTGATTTACTTTTTATTTTGGTATTACTTTGTTTTGTTTTTGTTTTTATTATATTTTATTTTATTTTTAAATTTAGTATTTCCTTCTCTGCTGGTACGACCCCCTCCACCGCCTCCCATCCTACTTGCCATCTCTCTTGATGTTCCCAACGTCCCACCATTCTTCTGAGTTTTTTTCCTAGAAATTCTCCACGCCCCCCTCCCTCCTCCTGAAACTGTCGTTGAGTGGAGAAAAGAAAGAATACGGCACAACCGAGATAGGAACGATCAAAGCGGGAAAAGCGGAGAAAAGTCAACAACCGTAAACCTTTTTATACGATCCGTACTTCCCACCTCTTCTTCAAGCATCCAAATACGACCCACCTCGCTGGGGATCTCCCAATGACCTACGTGACATGATTGTACCGGACACCTCTTTAATCACTGAGAAGCTGCTCAATCAGCTTAAGCTCGAAGATCTACGCCAAGCTGAGCGTTACCCAAAAGGGAAGACGAAACTTGATGCATGAGTTCCGATGCAAACACCTCTCATTCAGCCCAAGAGAGCGTACGGAAAGGAACCAGGCATTGTCAAACCTTCAGCTGCGATGGACTGGGATCAAAGCCATCTAAGTGTCATTTGAATTATAACTTCAAGTTGTCGGGGCGCATACAGAAGCCCCGAAAATTGCGCGTGAGCTTAACTGTGTTGGTCGTAAATGCACACAACAGGCTGCACGACTACGTGACCCATCCAGATTCTTTGAATGAAGTACTGTAACTTGACCGCGCGAGCAGGTACCTGCTGCGGTTGGGCGGGTTGCTACCCGAGGGCAACCCAACGTGGGTTGAAGATGAAACGTGCGTCAACCGGTTGTGCAAAAGCCGTACAATACGAGCTGTTAAACGTACCTCAAACTTGGGTAAGCAGCTTTCAGACTTCGCGACGGTAGCGCTTCGGTCGCGCTTCGACGCGAGATGCAGTGAAAGCATGCGCATCGATCGCGTCGAACGCGCGACTGAAGCACTGCCGTCGCGAAGTCTGAACGCTGCCTAACTAATAATTAAACCAAGTTACAGTACGCCCGATCGTTGCATTTACGACGCAACATTTTTAACGTCATGCACAGTTTTCGGGGGTATTGTGCGCAGCCTCACAACCTGAACTTATACACTTGCTAAGTGTTAACAGGTTAACAGGCTCATCAAGGATCTCAGTACGGAACAAAAGTTAAAAGTCCTTTTTTTCTGAGACCGATCCAATGAAGCCGTGTAAGTGTGCGTTCATACTTTGCGTCAGCGTGCACGGGCGTGTGGCAGCATTTCGAGCGTACATCAGCCCAGTATGTCAGCGACTAGGAAAGTATGGATATCGATCTAGTGGACCACAGGTATGCCAGCGTTTTCGCGCGCAACTATAGCTTGAAACTGCTCGCAAGTACGCTGCAGTACGCTGGCATACACTGGCCGTGGATCGCTATCTACCCAGTGCTAGTCGCTGGCTTGCGCTAAATCGATACCAATATTTTCCTAGTTACATTCGAAACGGTGGTATAGGCTGACGTACGTTGGCATATACTGTAGTTCGCTGCGGACGGTTGGGCGTGTCAGTGCGGCTGCGTTTGGCGCGGTGCCAAACTCGTTCTACACCAGTTGTTGAAGCGGGCAAGTGACAATACTGTATCATATGCTTCGTATTACTCGTTTTCTACCACTTTTTGTCGCATGCGCTCTTCAAGGCAGAGAACGGCTCTGATAGGGTGACACACTCATACTGGCTGACACGCCCAACCGTCCGCAGAGAACTAGAGTGTACGTTGATGCAACGTATAAACGCAGCCTAAGCCAAACTTCTGATGCTATGTAGCGTGCTCAGAAAGCAGGTTTTCTTGAGAATAACATATCAATAGACATTGTATGACGTGTTGAAGAAAAGCAAGTCGCATTGCCCTGCAGTAACTGAGGAGAAGCCAAAGTCGCTTAGTAGAATTCTCAAATCCTACGTATACATGAACATGGCGTCTCGATCTCAAAAAATGACGTAGTATGAAGAAAGGAGTGAGAGAACAAAGATGAAAAGACACTTGAATAGACCTGTTCGGTATACTGTGAAGCCATCACACACATAGCTGCAGCTGTCACCGTACTTGCACCAAGCAGCATCCAGTCAGCCTTGACGCGCTCAACATCAGCCCTCAAACTTGCTACTGTTACCGTGATTAGCTATTACAAATAGTCTTCGACAACGCGGACCTTGGAATTGTTTTCAAAACTTCGACATTCGCTACTGCGGACCGTAAAACAACCTGATAAATCTGAAACAGAAATTAATGAAAACATGACGACTAACAATGTGATATAGTGTAGTTCGCTGCGGACGGTTGGGCGTGTCAGTGCGGCTGCGTTTGGCGCGGTGCCAAACTCGTTCTCCACCAGTTGTTGAAGCGGGCAAGTGACAATACTGTATCATATCCTTCGTATTACTCGTTTTCTACCACCTTTTGTCGCACGCGCGCTTGAACAGCAAGGCAGGGAACAGCCTTGACGGGATTACACGCCCAAACGTCTGCGGCGAACTAGAGTGCACTTTAATGCTCAGAGAGAATCTACTCAGAACCTTCCGATCCGCAATTAGCGAATAACTGAATAGCGTACCTGTTCGTGATGCAGAAATACAATATCTAAGAAAAGCAACGTATGTTCCCATATGGCTTTGAAGTCTAGTCGAGGCCAGGCAGGTACTGAAATGCAGAAATCTTCCACAGATACCAGAACAAAAAAGAGAACTGTGAAATCAGTATTGCTCCACAAACCGACAGACTTAAGCAGAGCTTCCGAATAAACCAACGGAGATTGAGGAAGACGAAAGTTCAGCGTTTTCAGAATACGGAGCTCCGATTTCAAAGCTGCTCGCTGAGTGTAAGCAAATCCTAATGTGCGCAAGCAAGAACATATTTGTTTTGAAGAGAGGCTCTGAATGTGCTCATTGTGAGGTATTTTTTCGCTTGTGACGCGAAAAAAAGAGATGGTGCGCTAAGGGAATAGATGGGAATTGATCGGTTTCGATCCTCCAAGTGTGAAGCGCTACTTTCCAGTAGCAGCATCGCAGTACCACTGGAGTTGGGAAGAGAGAGACTCGAGGCACAGCGCCACTGCCATCTCACCATGACGGCTGAGCCGCGCATCGACTTGAGAGTCTTGTTCGCTGCGGATTGTGGAACGTGTCAGCGCGGCAGATTTGGCGCGCTGTCAGGCCCGTTCTCCACCAGCTGGTAGAGGTGTGCGACAACAAGTGGAAAAGACTGATACGAACGATACAATTGCAGTCTTGTTGCTTGCCGGAAGAAAAAAAAACGGGCTGGCGTCGCGACAAACAAATCTCTCCCACCCTCCTGCCGAGCGCAACTGCACCGACATGTCCCATCATCCGCAGTGATCGAGTTTATAAGTGACGCCTTGAAGCCGCGACTCTAATATTCCCCTATTTCCACAACCGAACAATTCCCTGGCGGCCAGAGTGGGTCGATACCAATTTTTACTCTCCTGGCACGCATTCTCCTATTTTCCTGCGTCGCAGTTTGAACGCGACCCGAGACCGCGTTCATACTTCGCGATAGGATGGCTCGACTGGATCGCGCGACCGCGATCGGTGCCGCTCCACTGCCAAACGGTGCACCGCCACAACGTCACAATTCAAGGGGTGATATGTATGTATAAAAGAGGCCCACTATGAATTCTGCCGTTGCGGCCGTGCCTCGCCTGGCCCCCGGTCGCGCTTCCGATCGTAAAGTCTCAACGCGGTCTCGCGTTCCGAAGCACACTCACATCATGATAACTGAAGGCTTTTGAAGCTATCTGTATAGAGGAAAGCATGCGAAGGGTTGTTTGCCTGAAAAGAACTGTAGCAATCGAACTGGAACAGCGCAGTTAGTAATCAAGGCAAAGACCTCGACAAATTTGCCTCTACTTTATCCCATTCTCGAAGTCGACGAGATTTGCTCATTTTCACGCAGTTCAAAAAATTCAGGACCTGAGAAGTATGAATGCGCATGAATCTGAAAACCAAGTCTCTACTAAGAAAAGAATGCACGAGTAATACTGCAGCAGTACCAGTCGTACTGATAGTACTGACCTCGTGAATATTAACACTGCCAAATAGCGTATATCGTGGGGAAGTCGTAAACGAACACAGACTGTGAAGATGTACTGCACACTCTCGAGAGTCATATAGTCACTATCATTCTCGGTGGTTGCCATAATTCGGTCTGAAGAAAAGTAAGTGTTACAGCTGACATCATCCGGGCCAAAATAGTGACACACCCGAGTTTTGTAAAGCTAGTTCACAAATCCAATCCGAGCAGTAATCGGAAGGTAATTCTGCCGTTCTGGAAAGAAAATCAGGATCGCATCCAATCTCGTCATCCTGCAAGCAAAAAAACATGAGAAAATCAACTACTGTGAAGTGATAGCAAATGAGAGATAATTACCTGTTTTTTAACGCTGGTCATAAAAGGTCTGCTTTTGCTGAATAACTAAGAGGTTTTACCTGAAGCAAGAACAGTGGTCTATGAAAGAAAAACGTTCCAAAAAATAAATCGATTGCAAAAAAGCATCCATAAGACCATGTTTATAGTCAGCGTCAAATAGGAGAATCGGAGAAAAGGGACAACGTACGAATCGATTCTGCAATTCCCCGATCAATACCTATGCAGCCCGCCACGATTCTTCGAATGCCGCGCTCTTGCACAACGATTCTGCGGAATCTGCGCGAAAAAAATGTGAACGTGTAGAGGAAGAATTGCCGAACTGGCCAAGGAAGACGTGATGGACTGATTCTTCGGGTCGAAAAGCCTGCATTCTTTTGGGCAGAACCCGCTGTCCACTTCATATATGAACGGGGCTAGAGGCGCTTCTGTCACGTTGCAGCAATCAACAAAAGTCAAAGCAGACTGCTATTGACAGGCAACCGGTTGCTTTTTACAAGGCTGGAGGGAATGTCTAGCTGTAAGTTGTATGCTTCTAAGTAGAACACATACACTGCTAAGCATAATCATAGTTCCACCCATGAATCTCACAAAATCCCGTCTTACACGACGTTTTCAAAAATGCCCCATACAAAAAATGTGGTAATTACCAATACCAATTCGCATGCCAACACCAAAACTAACTTGAAGAACAATTTTCTTTCGTTCATTTTTTGAAAATGGTCTTTCTGACAATGCAGCAAAATGATAGTTCCACCGCATATTTTCCGGCTGCATCTCATTTTTGTTCGGTGAAACTTCTCATCATTATGACTTCTTGCCTCTTCTAGGCTATGGCAAGTGGAACTTCATTAATGGACCTCGAAAAAGGACAGATTATCGCAAAGAAGACTCAAAAACTGTCGAACCGTCGAATCGCGCGGGATTCGGGCCGCACTCATCATGCTATCAACAATTTTTAAGGGACCTACAGGATATTGAGCTGAGAAGAGCTCTGGACATCCTCCTTTGCTGCCCGATCGGAATAAGCGCCGTATCCTTAGGAAAGCATCCAACTCTGCAGTGTCGTGTCGGGAAATTAAGTCATCTTCGCAGGTTAATGTCTCGGAGGATACTGTTAGGCGTGTCTTGGAAAACTCCCGAGTTCACCCATAGGAGGAATATGAGTTACGTACTGTTTCTAACGAAAAACCATCGCGAAAACCTAATTGGCTTTGCTCGAAGATGTTGCCGAACCCAATGGAGTGAGGTTGGCTTTTGGCTGCGGTGCCCTACTGCTTGTCTGTAGTGTTTTTTCAGTTTTTTTTTCTCGCGGTCGTGTTTTCTGATGAGAAAAAATTCAACTGCGACGGCTCCGACGAAAACCGATTCCGCTGGCACGACCTGAGGAAAGACAAGTTTCATTTTTCCGGGCGGAACTTCAGTGGATGTGGTCTCATGGTCTGGGCTGCCATCGCATCAATGGAACGTCTGAAACTGTGCTCCGTATGAAAAAAAATGATTTCTTCCGTCATCTAAAAGTCATGCGACGACGTCTCCTTGCTTTCTGGCGTAGAAATCAGCAAGAAAGTCCCGTTTTCATGCAGGATAATGCACCAGTTCATGACAGTCGAAGCACTCGAGCGTGATTCAGTCGTCACCAAACCGCTCTTTTGCCCTGGCCAGCGAGTAGCCCCGACTAAACCCAATCGAGGATGTGAGGGGCTTCATGGTGCGTATGATCCATGAGAGTAATGCACAATTCCACAATGTCCGTGAGCTTAGGGAGTTAATCATTGGGGCAGTCGGCCGAAAGCCTATTAAAATCTCTAATCGAACATGGGCAACCGTATTTTCCAACTTAATTGGAGAAATAGAGTTCCAATAGATTACTGGATCAAAATTTATTCATTTTGTTGTACACCTGTTGTTGGATTATTCGATTTGTTCGGTGGAACTATCATTTTGCTGCATTGTCAGAACGACCATTTTTGAAAAAATTGACGAAAAAAATTGTTTTTCCAAGTTAGAGTTTGGTGTTGGCATGCGAATTGGTATTGGTAATTACCACATTTTTTGTATGGGGGCATTTTTGAAAACGTCGTGTAAGACGGGATTTTGTGAGATTCATGGGTGGAACTATGATTATGCTTCGCAGTGTATTTTCGTCAAGGGTATAAGAAAAATACCCTAGTTCGCTGCGGACGAACTACAGTATAATTTATTCACCGCAGATTGGCATCACCTCTGTGATGAGCCATGCCTACGGCTCCTACGCACGTGTTGGGAAGGTGTTACTGATAGGGCAGATGCGCTCCTGCGATCAGAAAGGTCCGAACGTGTATGCGTTTCATCTGTTTATCAATTTACGACGTCGTTGTGGGCGGCCATCATACTTCTTGCTACCGCCTGTTCCCCACTTGTAAGGCAGCGTTCAGACTTGTCGCGCTTGAGCGCGCGCTGATTGCCGCGTTTCAAATGTCGCTGTCGCTTGTACATCATAGCGAAAGGTTCAGGTATTGTGGCTTCCAAGCGGCTTTACTGGGGTAGGGGCCAATAAAAAAACACTTTGGCCGAGTCACATATCAGTAAAGTTTAGGCAGCCCACAGAGAATACGAGTACGGGTGGATACGAGTGCTAGGGAGGGGAAGATACTCAAGACCTTCCTCGATGTGCAGGAGTAGGATCTCGTCCATCACGTCTATGCACACCAAAAGATGAAGAAGTCTCCAGTTGCAGCCTGACTGGAGAAGGCCTATGGAATTCCACGTCACTTACAAACAGCTGCGAAACCTCTTGACCAGTTGCAGCCTGACTGGAGAAGGCCTATGGAATTCACGTCACTTACAAACAGCTGCGAAACCTCTTGAATGTAGTCACCTATGAACAGCAACCTGGAGACCGCTACTCTTGATCTGGAAGACCTCCAGCATCGAGCAGCTCCGACAACGCCGTTACGGTCCCGGATATCATCTTGACCGCAGTCGCTAAGGTGTTAGTTGATGGCGTATACCGGAAGCATCTGGAATGGGAAGACCGATAGGCTGAGTTTATACTTTGCGGCAGCGTAGCGTAGCGCTTCCAGCGTACGCCAGCGGCAGTGCCGAAGAGAGGATGCATATCGATCTAGCTTCACCAGCGGCACGCTGGCGTACGCTAGCGGCACTAGCGCACGCTGGCGTAGCGAGGGCACGGGAAGCATAGCTATCGATCTAGCTTCACCAGCGTTTCTCCAGCGTTTTCCCCGTCCAGTGCTCTCTAGCCCCTCTCTAGCCCCGTCGCTGCAAGCGCTGGGAAAACGCTGGAGAAACGCTGGTGAAGCTAGATCGATAGCTATGCTTCCCGTGCCCTCGCTACGCCAGCGTGCGCTAGCGTGCCGCTAGCGTACGCCAGCGTGCCGCTGGTGACGCTCTCCTCGGCACTGCCGCTGGCGTACGCTGGAAGCGCTACGCTGCCGCAAAGTATAAACGCAGCCATATTTTCTTCGTGGATCCCGGACTGAAAGTGAACGCTGACGGTTACATCGACCAACGAGGAGAATATCCTGCCTTCATGTCGTCGCCCGTACCATCTTGGAAACTTGTTACTGCAACAGGATTGGGCCGCGTTCATAGCTTGCGTTCGTGAAGAAATGCAGAAATGCGGAAAGCAGAAGTGCGGAATCTGCAGAAATGCCGAAAGTGTGGAAAATCGATACGTATCGGTTGCTTTTCTGCACATTCCGCACTTTCGGCATTTCTGCACTTTCCGCACTTCTGCATTTTCCGCATTTCTGCATTTCTTCACGAACGCAAGCTATGAACGCGGCCTAAGACGGAATGTTCAAGTGTGTCACCTGACCTAAACCCCCTCAATTACCGAGTTGGCGGAGCTCAACAGGGTGGTCTACAGTGGCGGAGAAATCAACGACCTCGCTGAACTCAGGCACCGAATCACGGTCGCGTGGCAGAATCTCTCGATGGCGTTCGTCCAGAAGGCTGTGGCGGAGTATCATGATAGTGTACAATGTGTTGTTGAATATGATGGTGGAAATGTCCAATCAAAATTCAATAAAGTGTAACTTATATCGCCTTGAAAGTCAAGGAGGGAAAGTGTCTTTTTTTATTGCCCTCCCTGTATACAGAGAACAGTATTGTCGCTGTTGATGTACAGTCGTCATCCTTGCACTTGATAGGGGCGTGTCGGCGAGAAGGAGCGTGCACACTGTTTGAAGCCTTCTCAGCCTTTTCGTTGAAACGCGTATGCGACAAAAAGTGATAGAAAACGAGTAACACGAAGGATATAATACAGTAATGTCACTTCCTGGTTCAACGATTGGTGCAGTACGGGTGCTGACGACCGCGCCGCACGCAGCCGCACTGACATTGACTATCAAGTGCAAGGATGACGACTGTATATTGCGTGTTCTTTGACAATGAGTTTTACAAATGCCTGCTACCACACCATTGCAAGAGGGTCCCCGTTGCTCGCCAAAGTGCCAGACTCCGAGAAACTGTATTATTGGACAGTGCCAGGACACAGCAATCCTGAGAATACAATCGCCTCATTCGCCAGATAAAGCCGTGCGATTTCAACTGTTCTGTCAGTCGAGGGTACTCTCCGACGGCAAACGCTACAACGTTTTGTCATTCGCCGAAATTGGCATCAACAGCAATTTACTCGCACTTGTTGAAAAAACGAAGGTACCAGTGATCCAAACGGGATGTACGCATTCGGGGTAGTGGGAGCGGGTCATGGGTTAGGGAGGATCTACTTATTTTGAAGCCAAAATATTACTTTTTTCTCTGTTTTCCTCTCAGTTTTATATGCATAAAGCCTTCCAAATTTTTGAATAGAATGACTTAGTAAAATGAACGAACCAGCAACAATAGGCCTATAGGAAGCCGCAGCCAGTTTACGGGTGTACATAGGTTAGGACTCCACGAGAGGTCACGGCTGCCATGTTTCGCCTCGCCGCGCGCGGCGATTGCTGCCGTGATTGGACGAGACCCATACAGTCGTGCGATTAAGATCCCGGTCCCTTCACATAGTTCTGGCATCACGCAAATCTGCTTGGCATTTTGCCAAACCAGAATATTCAATGGGACGTCAATATTTTTGAATGGCAGCTGTATTTATTCAACGGATTGCTGTATTTCTTTACGACCTACTTTTCCCGTCTGGCCGCAAATCTTAGGCCCTTACAATACCTTACAATTGAGGGCAAAAGAAGGATTCACCCTAAAGTGAATTTTTGTAGATTGCTGATGTATTCTCTAAATATTATTTCTATGTAAATGGACGTTGTTTTATACTAATAGTTAACATCGGGCCTACTCCTTTCATAGTTTTCACACCTGCAAGTAATAAAGCAGACTGTTGGAAATCTCATGGACTATGCAAACGCCGCGCGCATAGGGAAACTGCCAGGTTGACCTCTCGTGGAGTTCTAACCGTTACCCCCACTTTACCACTATATACTCTGTCGGCAAGCTCCTTTCCTCATCTTCGTTCGTGGAAACCCTAACATCACTGTCACTATTACGGACAATACAACAAACTATTTGTGTATACACCATATACCGCAGTTTTATTAAATTCAACATCACAAAAACGATGAAAAGGATAATGGATATATTTCTGGAAGATAGCACCCCCTGAAGCTTCGACGCAGAAATCTCATTTAGAAAGAAACCTCAGCTTTCCTTTGGGCCGTGTAGCGAAATTAAATTCATCACACTTCCGGGCCCTCCCTATCATTAAATGGATTCAATTCCAACACCTGTATGCATTACGTGACAGAGAGAAACACATTAATGCAAAATGGAAGTGGGAACGATGACAAATCAAAGAGCGATCAAAAAACGTATCGCGTGACGACAGATATTTATAATTCTGTTCTGCGTGCAGAATCGCCAAAGAAAACCAGATCGATTGACTGTCAAGTTCACAGCAGTCACCTTTGCGAACGCCACTGCATGCGATTTATCTAAAACACTACTCTTGTAAGCGCAATTGTTGTCAGTGCTCTTTGCGGTGCCTCGTGGTAATCAACGATGCCTGAGTGCTCGGAAACGTGATTTGTTTGCATCCAAGACTTTACTGGAACTCATGGAGCAATACACCGGAAAATATGACGTAAGAAGAATGCATACTGAAAGAATTGGTTTCACTGCAGTCATATTTGCGAATGCCACGGAATGCGATTCATCAAAAACGCTGGTATTGTAAACGCAACTGCTTTCAGTGCTATGTGGTGTGCGGTGCGTGTGTGAGTGCTTGGAAATGTGACTTGTGTCAAAGACTTTATTGAAACTCACAGAATGTGACGTAAGAAGAAAGAAGGATGCATAGTGAAACAACGTTTGGAAACTTAATTTGCTTTGCTGAAGTATTCCTTACTGTCCTTGACACCGGGCTTGATGGTGGCTTTTCCAGGAGTCCAACCTGCAGGGCACACCTCTCCGTGCTGAAATGTCTGATGTCTATATCTGCGCCAACTCGAATCTATAGACTAATGGCCAAAAGTAGATGTAAAATCACCTTATCAACAAATTGGAAGGCCTGAACAAGACGGAGCGTTTCATCTACAGAGCGGCCGACTGGGAGGTCGTTGATGGTGATCTGTCGCAGGATTCCTTTGGGGTCAATAATAAAAAGACCTAAAACAAACACTTCGACCGGTTTGAAATAAGAGGGTATATCAAGACTGATACTGTGACTTGCCTCTGTAGGCGATTCCTTCATCATCCTTCAGCACACCATAGTCCTTTGCAATTTGGTGATTGGTGTCGGCAAGGACGGGAATGCTCATGTCACCTAGTCCACCGTGTTTGCGGGGCTGAAGTTGCAAACTTACTGTTTATGCACATACCAAGTGATAGAATGGGATTTAATTATGAAATTCAGCAAGCATACAGTATTGATCCACGCCAAGTGAGAGAAAACGGAGTCAGTCGAGCAGGCAAGAACCGCGGCATCAATTTTCTTGAACTCCTCGATACGGTCGGAAAATGCGATGATTTCTGTGGGGCAGACAAATGTGCTAAATAAGTGGAAATGAGTGGAACAATGTGTTCAGCAAGGAAATCCAACGACACTGAACGCTGACTGCGTGAAACAAACACGACTAACCAGGGAAAGGTCAACAGGTCAGCCTGGCCATTTGCAATGAGATGCACATCACTGTACTCATCTTGACACGGTGAACTCAGAACTGTCTTCAAAATTTGCAGAACGATTCTCTGAGCGGAGTTATGGAGGTTTTTCTTTACTGTTTTTCTTCTTACGGGCGCGCTGGCGCCGAAGCGTTGGCACATGTAGCGCGACTCACAGCGCTCTTCGCGCAAAAACAGGTATCATATTCGTGTTCAGGGGGTCAAATAACCCCTAGGGACGTCACCTTAGCAAAATCTGAGCTTCTGACTCAACTTCGAAAAAATGGGGTATGGATAGTCATGGCTGACTGATAGCCAACAGCGATACTATGACTAGCATACTGGTGACTGGTCTTCGAACTGAAATAACTCTTCAGTCATGTCTTTTCGCAAACAACAGTACCTGGCTTACTTATTTGTGCCGTCTGCATCATTTTCTTGACTATCGGGAGGAAATCCCATTCCGAGACCAGTCATCGATGGTAGGTGAGCTCCAATCTGCTGCTAATTACCCATGGAATAGCCCACATTTTCCAAGTGAGGTCGAAAAATCAGATTCGGCTAGAAACTTGTCCCCAGGGGTAATTTAACCCGCTGAACATGAATATGATGGTATTTCATTGCAAAAACCCTTGTGACACGTGTTACGAGGGGTACAAGCAGAAGCACTCTTTCAGGCCACAATGGGTCTACACTTTCAAAAAAAAAACTGATCGCAGATTCCTCTTACAGGGTAAGTGAGTGCGATGTTAGAAGCTTTGTCGGCTATGTTCTTGGACAAATGCAAAAAAGACCTGCCCCGGAACCGATCCTACGACGTCTCGCCTAAGAAACCCGCTCCCTACCCGTTGCGCTCTGCGTTTCAGAACGACTCCATACATAAATGTAAAGACGCTTCCACGTTTCCTCGCGATAGCATGTGAAACGACCATGCGGGGATAAAACCGTTCCGCAAATTTTGAAGACAGTTCTGAGTTCACCGTCCCAAGACGCGTACAACGATGTGCAGCTCACTGGAAATGGCTGACCTGATGACCTTTCCTGGTAAGTTTTTGAATGCCTGTCTACCAACACATAATGCTATTAATCAGCTATGATGAACCGGAACATGTTAATGTTGCAACGATTGCTTCTGCCTATTCAAATGTGGAATATCCTACGTTTATGCGAAATGAGCAACAGGTTCTCTTTTTGCAAATGCCCCATGGATATGACCTTGACGAATCACAGACCATTCTATGGGACAAACAGCTTGCAATAACTGCATCCCACTGACAGCAAGAGAACAGCAGGACCCAAGAATGTAGAAATAAAACAGAGCATTTGTAACATTGGCTGGACGCTATTACTTCACACTCGCTTGACTATTTCAAGATTAAAGAAGCTTCACATCTGGATGCGTAAGTTTTGTCAAGACGTCAGGCGAAGGTAGAAAAATATTACTGATCAGTTGCTCTTCATTCACTGCGGCGAGAAACAGCTGCGAATAGTGAATGTGATAGTCGCTTGTTTTACAAACGGTTTGCAAAGAACATATTATTCACGAATGACCACACTGCTGCTCTTTCTTGTCGTGCAACACTGGTAACGCATTTAGGGATCAAAGGCCTTTTCGCTTTTGTAAATTCTTCAATACATCTATGCGAGTCTGCCTTCGAATGAAATCACTTAACTACTTTAGAGAACGTACTAGAATTACTCTAGATCGCATCTATACAGAGGGCCGTCAAGAACCGGAGAATCCCCGGGAACACGTAGAAATAGATGGTGTGAGGCATTACTCAAGATGAAAGAGGCGTTACAAGCGAGGTGATCTACACTGCGCATTCCAGCAGGAACCAAACTACTCAACGTAGCAGGGCTGCGGCGGAATACTCTCTCTGTGCCCATGTGCCCTACGTCAACTAGAAAATACTCTGCATATCTGCCTCGACTCGAAAGTGTCCTTTCCCAAGAATCGATCACCTGGCTACTCCCTCTGGGCGCTTTGTCAGGAATTGGAGAGAAGGCCAATCAGAAAATCAGAGAAAGGAAAACAAATCAATCAGTTATGCCGACTGCGCCTAATCAGTGCGTGTGCACACTCCGCGATCGCGCGATCGGATCGCTCAGCTGGATAGCGCGATTGGATCGCTCGACTGAATCGCGCGATTTATCGAGCGATCACGATGTATGAGTGCGCTCTCACAGAATAGGTGAATTTGTACATCTAAGGACCCTTGCCCTTCCCGCGGATTCTCCAGAACGGAGCTCGCTATGAACATGTCCTAAGGATCTACAAAAGCGGGCTCTGTTATAGTTGGGAGGACGTGGAAACAGGTTGGCGGCTCTATCCAGTTAAGAGGACGGGGAAACCGTTTGGCCGCTGTATCCCTTCTCGAAAAAGGGCTTACGCTTAGAGCCCCGATGACTGGAGCCGGCGAGGAATAGTCACGCGAGAAACATAGTCTTCAAAAAGCTTGGATAAGGCTGGAGGAAGTGATGGATAGTCTTCAAAAAGCTTGGATAAGGCTGGAGGAAGTGATGCGAAAGCGCTTCGGAATTTTCCCCTGTTCCTTCCAAATAAGTTGGTGCCCCCTCGTAGTTTAAACCTTCCTTTGAGGACAAGGTTTTTTTAGTACTAGGATAGTGCGATCTGGTTAGACCCTCATTCCCTAATTGAAACACGATGAAAAATCCCTGCTCGCAGCACAGGGCATGATTAATTGTTCAAAATAAGACTGGTAAACACGCTAAAAGCTAGTAGCGCCGCAATTTACTTTAATTTTGCGAAATCGGACCGAGTGGGGCCAAAACGAAGCAGACAGAGTGGTTTGCTGCCAAGTTTGATATACACCAACGATGCAATCATACTATAACCAATACTAGAGCTAAATTTTGAATCATGGACAACTCACAAATCCAACGGATAGAAGAAGAGCACGGTGTATTTGCCCTTGTAGTCAGATAGTTTCACGTCGATGAAATCACCATTGTAGACAGCCTTTGTGATGAAATCGGGAGCAGGTTTTCCGATGAAAGCCTTCGACATCTGCAAAACATCATATGAGGTATTAAAGCAACGAGCGCAAATGAGCATGTCAGGTAAGAGACACAGAGAGCAAATGGTTCAATTGACTGCAAAATCATCGCTTCTTATCTATTCAATAGGCCGGTCTGATTGGCGAGCATCACCTAACGGAACGAGATTGAACATTACTTCACAACGGGGAATTCAAAAGGTCTCCTGTCAATTACACACAACGAGCTGTTGATTAGACCGCAAGAAAACTCGCCATATATCGAGTGCTCACAGCATCCCAACTGTTGTTAAAACTCACCAAACTTTGAAACCAAGCACACACTATTTCAGCCGATACCGTACGCTTCACACCGGTGCAAACGTAGTTGAGGGGGACCATAGAGCTCCGCCTGTAAATTCCTTTCCTTGGGCAAGGGCTTAGCAGAGCGCACAGTTGCCGCGCTGTAGTCTTATAGAGCAGAAATAGACACTGACCCGTAGCCTCTCAACTACGTTTGCACCCTTTCCCTGACCAGTTTTCATTCATGAAGGGGACTTTCCAAGGGCACCAAATGGGGGCAGTTTGGCGACGGGGGGGGGGCATTTTGCACTTTCGCTACTTCCCATCATGTGTCGACCCATCTAGACAGCCTCTTCTCGAGTTGACAGGTTTTACCATGATGGCTTGACGAGCTTGCTCCAGCTTCACAAGAGTTCACAGGTTTCACCAGAGTGAGACTTGTAAACCGGAACTAGTGAAGCAACGAAAGTGCAGAATGCCCCCCTCCCCTCCCTGTCGCGGGACTGCGCTTGTTAAATGCTTGAACGGAGACAGAAGCGCGGAATCCATACGATTACTAACACAAAAACAAGCACTTTGCGAAGGGAGGTTATGCACTCTTTGCGGCTTTTTATGGCCTAGTGCTCAACTGCGCTATTTTCCTCATCAAATTTTACGTGAGAATAAATAAAGCAACTCACTGGCAACATTCTGGCGCGGTACATAAAAGGTCAATGCGCCTTCCTTCACTCCTTTATAGTGTTGGGATTAACTCACTGCGGTTACCATGGCTTTCTACCTCCACTTTCTCACAAACAGTCGGAGAGCAAGTCGCCACACTTACATTCTCCAGTACAGCAAAGACACTTTCACCGCAGCTTCGCACAGCCATTCGAACACCCGATCGATTGCGCTTGAAAAAAAAGCAGCCTGCACCACTCATTGCTAATCACGCAAACATTCATAATGTTAAGGTGCTAAGAAATGAGGCAATCGAGGGAATCAGAAGAGAGCCTGCAGGAATCACATAAGAAGGGAAAAGACGAGGAACACCAGACCGATCCAGCCGAGTGCAGACGCCTGTCTGAGCTGGCAATTTCGGCCGTTTTCCCGCCCTCGGCCGTCATCTTTGACCTTGAGCAAGCCGCCGTGGTCAGTGACAGCCGATCGGAGACGACCCCAACTACAAATTCGAATTTGCTTATCGATCAGAAGAACGTACTGGTAATTGCGTAAAAATTAAAATTAAGAAAAAGATCACTGTTGGAAAATTCCTCCGGTAAATACTATGAACTTGACTTTCACCTCCACAAAAGCAGCTTTTGAATGTGTGATGGCTGAGAAAGGGCTTGCAGATTGTTGATATTCAACTCTCAGTGCTCTTTTGGGGTGGGGTGCATTAGATGGGGTGACGGTCAAAACAATCGTAATTTGCGGCCCCGTCGCGCGCGGCGATGGGCGCGGCGTTTTCTTGAATAGCATTAGTCTGCCGATTGGAGCATTTGATTTCAAGTAAACTATTAGGTTGGACGGAAAGTCCTGCGACACTTTGACCAAATTTTTGGACCAAATTTTCTTTCACTGAAGACATCTCCAATCTACAAGGTAATCACCATTAATGACTAGGACTAGTGCCCACCTTTTGCACAGCTTCTCATTATTCTCAGAGAACTACGATAAAAAGAAGAGGTGGACCTCATTTTCGAGTAGACGTCGATTTTCGGAATTTTGGCTCTTTAAAGGATGTGGTAGAGATCAATGGAGGTGGTAATTTGGTAAAGAAGCTGGGTTTGGTCGCATTCCCTGATCGAGATCCATGATCTTTTGGCGTAGCCTGATCCCCACATGCGGTCTTCGCATTGCCGAGTAGTAGAGAAAAATTGAGTATTTCTGAATGAATTCAAGCGTGACGTCATCCATATTTTGAAGTCGATTAAGGTGGACTGTGGTCCTTACAACGGTGCTAGTATCCAGTGATACCGCTTTGAAGTCCCACCAATAACACACTGAAATCTTTATCCCATGCACATCTGCTTTTGGCTGTGCAATCTACTTTTCTCCTTGAGAGATCCTGCGAGGAACATGTGCAAGATGTACGCAAGGACTCCACCACTCGCTACCAACCACAAGATCTCACAACGAAACCGAGACTGCGGAGAAGCATGGCAGTTGTCAGTTAGGTGGAGCCTAGAGAGGTTGCCAACTTACTGGTGGTTACGTTCGGCTGCGCCTCAAGAAGCTTGAGTAAAGGGCCGTCATTCTGTGCTGGTGGCCGACCTATACATTGCCTACCTCCGTTAAATAAGTCCAGCTTGGAAGCGCTGATGCAAAAGCTACCCTCTGCCATGGCAAGCGATATCCTTCCTCAAGACAACGTAGGTGTTAGCTTCCTCGACTACGGCGGAGTGGCCCTACAGGAACTCATAATATGGGATAGGTCGAAAAGTACCTCGATCTGGGGACTTTTAAGCTTTGAAAACTTCCACAAAGTCATGATATACCCATTTGCAGAAACCCCAGAGGACAGTCCCACTAATCACGGATGAAACATTCGAAATGTTTTTTTGGTCTTTTTCAAGAACAATCCAATCAAAGTGTCGCAGGACTTTTCGTCCAACCTAATAGAACATCGTGGACCAGGGCGCACCCTGTCGTCGGGGAAAATTTTCGGAAAATACGATCCCTCGAAATCTCGTCGTCTAGCACTACCCCTCCCCCAACTCCTTCTACGTTCCACCTTCTATCTCACCAATTTTTCCAACCTTTCTATCACTTTTTCCGGAATTTCCCAAAAAACTTCCAGTTTTAGGTTTTCCCCAAAATTTTGCTGTCGAGCGGATGGGGGCGAGGGGGGTGGGGAGGGGGTGATATAGAGCGTAAAATGGGAAAATTGCGATAAGTCGACAAAGAGAAAAAAACCACGCAACAAATTTCTCTTTAAACGCAGATACGACTCCTCCTTTTTTATACGAATGGAACAAGGAAAGTCAACTATCGAAAAAGATTCTGAGACGAAGACCCCTCATCCAGAAATAAAATACGACCCCTTCGCTGGGAATTCCCAGCGTAGGACGTGCCCTTACCGTTAACATTATTTTCGTTTTTGGTTGTACATCATCTGTTGTCGCTATCCGAACAACTTCACATGCAGACACGAGTCGCACCGACACCCACTAGAGTGGCGACTTATGATTGTCTTGTCACATATCCGATTATACGACGGCGCCCGCATAGTTTAGGCGAGGGCACAGGCAGCGCCTCTGGATGCCTTCCTCAACTCTTAGGCTCAGAGCGCAGATGGCTAGAGTGGCCCAGATAGTTTCTCAGAGAGGGCATAATCTCCAGTGAGCCTGAATGTTCCTCAACTCTCCAACTACGTTAGCATACAAATGAGATTCTGTTGAGAGTAAGTGCTATATAGTTGACCAAACTGAATCAACGCGAAATAAAAACACGAGGTTGTGGAGCGAATGTCGCATATGTATGTACGTTACGCTATTTGCAATGTTGTTCCCGTTGCCGCAGCATACAGCTTCCAATTCAGAGAAAATCAAAAGTTCATACTATAGATCGCTTTCTCGGCATGATAGTGTGGGCATTGACTAGAGGCACATTCCACGATAGCCCGAGTATAAGTTGTGACGCGCAAGAATGAAAGAGCAGGCACCAAATGGTTTGACAATGCCGAAAACCAGCGAAATGCGCAATTTTGTGGTTCGCATTCGGCTTTCTAGAAAAGCGCGAGGAGCTGGACGCTGGGATGTAACCTCGGTCCTTGATAATGGACCGCATCCAACGATAATGTCTTATTCCCCTACTACGTCGCTGTGACCTTCAGGGTTCTTGTCACTACTTCTGCCTTACTTCCAGTCGGCGCATTCAGAAGGAGGCGTAGCTGTTGCGGGAGGAGGAATTGCCAAAATATGAGACCCAATGTGACGTCGGTCATTTTTGTCACAGGGGTGACACCTCCGCCTCCTCCTCATCTCAGCACCTTATGAAAAAGCTCTACAAAACCACGAAGTCGAGGAATGCAGATCCA
>MU921827.1:5640-23264 GCA_036418165.1 Cooperia oncophora
GTTTCTACTCTTTACTGCTTCCTTACCTCCTGCGGTGAATCACAGGTCGTTCTTTCAGGTTTTCACAGCTGTGACAAGATGGGTCAGATTTGACCAGGCAAATCGACAAAAATTTCTTCCAAAGGCAGGTCTAAAGTCCGTGTCATTATTTGGAGAGTGCTTCATTCAGTGATTTTGCAGCTGTTGGAGCATGTGCGACTTGCTCTTTGTCATCCGAAATTCCTTGTTGAAACAGTGAGTGAGGACCCTTTAGTAATGACTGATCCCACATGCCGACATCTCCTCGACGAAGCAAAAGTTGGTCACGCTTTTTTTCCAACACACCTGCTGCTATGATTTTGAGTCCCACTGCAGAATTACCAGCTTATGCGACTGTCTACGCAGGAACGATTGGAAATGCAAGAAACGCGCACTAAACCTCGGAAATCGCTCAAAACTAGCGAAGAATTATACGTTAGTAGTATTATACACTATACGTTGAGTCTCCCTTGTTGATACATTAAGGACGCGTTGATGATCGCTCATATCTTCTCAAGGGGGCAAAGGGTGGTCGAATTTCTCAGTCGACTACTTTAATCTAGTATGCTTTGCAGGATCAACAGCTTCCAGAACTTTCGCACAAACAATCGAAGGTGCAGGGAACACAGAGTGAATCAAGGAACTCATTCGAAATTGGCGAGAAGTTATACGTTGGTATGGCAAGTTGTTGTCTTCCACACATTTCCGATGGCTATTAACTGTCAACTGGAGCAGCAAAAGTCGTATTAACTGAAGCAGGCACGAAACTCCTTAACGCGCGATTGTACTGTTTAGGGGTGGTCTATAAAATCATCTGTACTAGCTGTGCGGACCGATTCGGCGAGCACCCCATTAGCGTGAAGGTGACAGAGCACCTGGAGGGCAACAACACGTCACGCTTGTCAATTGCCTTAGATGAATTTGGATTGGATTTTGAATTTGGGTCCATGTCACCGATAAAAAGACGAACCGAAGGGAAGAGTGCTCCATCATTACGCGGTATTTGCGACCCTATAGGCTGGCCTTCCACGAGGTACCCTGAACGAGAGGAACCGTCCAACTCGGTTCAATAGCCAGCTCCCTATTGGTCTCGAGTATTGGAATGGACTGCGGTAAGTTGGTTCCTTTCCGATGACTGATGACTGATGGATGACCTGGGCTCGTAGGCTATACTTCTACCTTGAAGAGAGGAGTCCCCTCCCCGTATGCTACACTTCCCCGAATGTCCTGGGGGAGAGCTACGCCCACCAAATCAGTGCGAGAGCTCCCTTGACAATAAGTGTTGGGGAAGACACACCCTGGTACACTTTTTTTAGTTTCTTTCGTCTCTGTTTTGAACTTTCTTTTTTTATGTTACAGAAACATACGTGACCATTCTTCAGTTTTTCTTTCTCGTCCTACTCCGTTCTACCCCGTTTTTTTCTGGGGGGGGGTGTTACGGGAGATATCCTCGATCCTCGGGCATTTCGGTACTGCCTAACTGCACTGAAACGCTTCCAAGAGAGTTTACTTGTTTTTATTTTCGAATTTGCTCTCCCTTCCAGTAAATTCGAACGTGTTCTTTTGTTCCATATTTTTACTGCTTTCAATTGACCGTTTCTTCCATAACGCATGTGTGATTGAATGTTCGGGCGTTACAGATTAATAATTCGTCCCTCAATTCAAATTATGGCGGGCGAACTTATTATGGCATACGCTCTACGACTTGAAGTTTTTGTAAACAGTGTCATAGTTTCATTCGATAGGGTGATCAGCCATAGTGCAGTACATGCAGGTGAAGTCGCGACTCACCACTTTTCTCCTATGAAGGAGTCCTCGAATCCGTGGTATCGAATTCTTCCACTCTGCAGCTTCCATTTTTTCAACGTCCATCGCCTATCTATATGATTTATTATGCCTAACACTCTACCGCGCGGCGGTCTTCGAAAGCATTTTGACAGTCTATGGTAACTCATGCGTCTCACTTTTAAGAGACTTGTAAGCAGTAAAAAAACTTTGAAAGTTTCACTCGGAGAATGAATGTAGCCAACAATATTTCACAGCTTCACAGAGTTGATTCTCCCCCATAGGGAGCTTAGCTCGGTGGGAACTATTAGGTCATCCCATTCAAAAGTGCCGTCGGTTTTTTTCGAATAACATAAAGAGGAAATAGATAAAAAATAATATTTTGGCTTCAAGTTAAGTAAATCCCTCCTTCACCAATGACCCGCTCCCCGAAAGCCTTTGGACCTCTGGTACCTTCGATTTTTCAACAAGTGCGAGTAAATTGCTGTTGATGCCAATTTCGGCGAATGACAAAACATTGTAGCGTTTGCCGTCGGAGAGTACTCTCGACTGACGAGAACAATTGGAATCGCTCGGCTTTATGTCGGGCGAATGGGGCGATTGAACCCAGGTCTCAGTATTGTTTGTGTCCCAGCACTGCCCTACAATACAGTTACTCGGGGTCTATGACGAGCAACGGTGGCCTTCTTGTAGTTGTGTGGTATCATCCATTTGTCGATCTGATTGCCGAGGATCAGGCAATATACACCGACAGCTACGATTTTATTCTCTGTATAGAGCCGCTTGAAAGCCACAGTGTGGGAATCCTTCGCTATGATGATCATCCACTTCCCACGTAACTCCTCATGGTAGAACTCGGGCGGCTTCTCATCTGCATTCATACAAAATTGACGATTGTGAGTTTCGGCTCGAGGTCCAAGACCACCCATATTTCATCTAGGGCCGGGGTGCGTTTTCACAGTCGTGAATGACATCTCATGCTGAGAACATTACTGCTAGAGGCATAGAATCGGTACTGCGTTCGTGCTTCTACAAGAAAATTAGGTACCCATGCGCACACCCTCTTGACCATCCTCAGTTTATCGGACATAACTCGGGCAGCAGTTGCAGCTGGGATGTCAGACTCGCGGGGAAGCTCGACAAAGGTCCAGGCTCTGTGATCAGACATTCAGCGCTTGACTTCATCCACCCTTTTTTCTTGTGCAGGATGAACATTATGGGACCATCCACGACAACAATTTTTTCCTTTCTTCCTTCTTCGGGCTCCTGAACCAAACCTTCCACCTTGTATTTCGAGAACACCATTACACACAACTACTGGTCCGGCGCCGGTCGAATTTGAGCAGCGCACTTCCCTCTTATGACGTCTGATTTGAAAATCGGCGCTGATTTTCACCACTCGGGCTTCTTTTCAATTTCTCGAGAACTTCCTTCTGTGGGTAGGTTCGCCAAATTTCACAGATACAGCTAAAGGTACTAGCCTCCAAATGGTATAGTAGCCCGCTTCCCTATCCCCTTTGCTTTTCTGCCATTCCTCTATATGTCACGGCACTTTTGAATGGGATGACCTAATAGCAATCTGCCCTCACCGAGCCAAAATACGTTAAAGGAGCAGTTATATCAGAACAGCGTTCAAATCTATCCCAAGAAGGTAAAGATCGTTCAAAAGTCCAATCTTATCGTACTCATTTTGACGGAATGAGATACCTCCTATTGTTCTTGAGTGACGCTTGACGCTCTCCGCCAGAAACCCTACCACCGCTCACCCCCTTACCTCTGAACATCTTAGAGTACCGCCGATGGCAAAAGGTTGCAAAAGGTGTCCCTCCCTTCAGTGCATGCAAGCAGCGTTTGTTCGAGCCGGTAGTACTCCGAGCTAGCATACGTGGCCAAATTGCAGCCAGAGTGCTGAAAGTACATACTTACGCAAATCCATTAACGGGAATGTCTATTGGTGCTGATTATACTTCGGAGCTAAGAAACTCGACAGATTCAGCCACCCTTCCTTCTGGAGATTTTTTACATCTGGGTTATTCAAGATTAGAAAGTGCTTTGTTGAATGCTATTTGCAGAGGATTCAAAACAAATATCAATGTGGTCACCCTCATGATCTTGACCATTGCTCAATTCAGCCTAAAAATCCTACTATATATAATCCGCTAAGTATGTCTGTGTGTGTGTCCGTGTGTCTGTCTGTCACGAAATTCATAGCGCCGGTCCCAGTAGCAGTGAGACATTGGTTCCAAGAAGTGATGTAGGGGGTGTGACGGGAACACTATTGGTGGGTGACAGGAAGTGATATCAGTTGATAAGATCCGATAAGAGGCGTTAGAAGGGAAGGTCACCATATTCATAACGCGGGTGACAGCATCAGCTAGCTCTTGATTCCAAGATATGATGTAGAGTACGGGCCAAGAACATTATTTTTGGGTGACAAGAACTGCGAGCTGCTGATAAGATTCGATAAGGGGCTTCAGAAGGGGAAGGTCACCATATTCAACGCTTTAATGCCGAGTATTAGAGGCTCAGTGTGTGAAGACTTTCCTTCGATATGTTCGATGTAGATAGAGCGTTGTTAAATGCGTGAAATAGTGTCGAGCGGGAGGGGGGGGGGTATATAGTGCGGCTGAAACGGGAAAATCGAGAAATTCATATCAATCAAAATTTTCGGAAATCTGCCTGTTATATGATGTGCAACGATGTGTTAGGTGGTGAAGTTCGCAATTGAAGCAAAATAAGGAAGGAACCCAACAACTGGGAGTGGGGACGTTTCCATCGGTGGTGACATTCGAGCTCTCCGTGTGACACGTACTTTGACATGTACAAGGCAATGTGAAGTTCTCCTTTTCAGTGCCACCCATGACTCTGCAGTTATGCCTCTTTCGGGTGTTAAGGACTCATCCGGACTAATTCATCTTTACCCATTCTGATGTCGCAACTGCCATCCTTGAAGATATGGCTCAGCCTTCCCACGGTTTCATTGGAAAAAATAACCGCCACCGTTTGGCACATTTAGCGCATTCTACCACGCCCAAGGGAAGAGTGCCTGGCGAAGCCGGGCCGTGAAACAGAAGGAGGAGCACCCGGCGGCAGCCGGGTGATCCGACTGGTAGCTTTATAATAGCAGTAAAAAACATTGCAGTTGATCATTATCAGTCCTAGCATAAGATCTTCCAAAGTACCAAAAAGGATTTATGAATTCCAAAGGCTGAATGTAAAGACGACCCCTCCCCGAATTTGTGCCAGCCAACTCTGCGTCTCTAAATTTTTGAAGGGATCCCCTCGAGTGTAGCATACGGCCTCTCTGGGGGACGGAGGGGTCGAACTTCAATACAAGTTGGTAGGGTTGTCACAATTGCTTCAATCTTTTCAGGCTGTGAAGAAGGCAGTTCCGCCGAATACTACCACTATGCCAAGATTCATCGAGACCCGTACTTGGCGTCTTCTGCAGTTTCCACCTCGCCAGCAAGTGTGCTCCAGCACTACTCTGCGCTGACATCTCAACGCGGTCACAAGCGCTTGCAAATCATATATAGTCCTTCTCATCGGAACAAACAGTCAGAGGCAGAAGCGGAAGGGGAGAGTCGTGCTGCCTGCAATCCACCCTAAGCCAACTAATAACGGGATGTCCTTACTTTGTAGACAAGAACGCCCTTCAACGCTTCAATACCCAAATTTCCATGTCTTCTCTTCACCTGTATCACCTGTACTCCCGTTGATCATCGAGTTCCTCGAGCGGGCGCCAGTAACGTCTCCATTCGTCCCTGCAACGTGCAAGAGTTGCCCAATGGACTCTCTCGAGGGACACGATGAACTTCATACCATTCGTTCAGAGCTTTCACGAAGAAGTCTGACCATCGCGTAGGCGGTCGTCCAGGTGTTCGCTTGACATCTTGGAATCCAGTCGGTGATCGCTCTGGTCCAGCGGTCGTCCTCGAAACGCATGACGTGCCCGGCCCACCTGATCTTCGAAACCTTGGCAAATGCGGCGGCGTCTCTGATCCTTCGATCGTCGGCGGAGTGCGGAGCTCCGGATTCCCTCTCTCACTTGCGTGTAGCGGGAAACTCCGAGCATCGCCCTTTCGATGGCGCGTTGAATAACGCCAACCGCATGCTCATCCTGCTTTCGTATAGCTCATATAGCTCATTTCTCTGAGGCATTAGTCAAAGTAAGGAAGGACCGCGGAATCGAAGAGGTGGGCACGGAGCTTGGTGTTCTTCGTCTTCTTCGCTACTCCCTCGATGTTCTTGAAGGCTCCCAAGCCGCTCGCTTCCTCCTGCTCAGCTCTGGTGCTAAGTCGTTCATCATATTGATTTCACGACCTAGGTACACATAGCTAGAGCATTCAGAGATGGTCGTTCCGTTGAGCGTGAATGGGGCATCAGAACCAATCCGTTTCTCATGAACATCGTCTTCGTTAGATTCAGCCGTAGACCGATTTTTCCACACGCGCAGTCGAATTCAGCCAGCATTCGTTCCGCTTGCTCGATGTTTGGTGTTATCAAAACGATGTCGTCAGCAAAGCGGAGATGGTGTAGTTGCCGACCGTCGATCTTCACTCCCATGTCTTCCCATTCCAGTTGACGCATGACGTTCTCGAGAGAGGCGCTGAAGAGCTTGGGCGAGATGGTGTCGCCCTGTCGAACCCCTCATAAGGCATTCTTCCATCTGATCAACGCTTCGCTTCAAACCTCCCAGGTACATTGTGTAGAGGAAGATCGAGGCAGCACATTCGGCATCTAGTGGTTTTACGAGCCGCAGCTATCTCAAGCTGGGTTCACATAGACATCTACAACTCCTTTTACAGAACTGAAGGCTCCCGCTCCAAAGCACAGCTTCGTGGAAGATTGTCCTTCAGGTGGGGCACCTTCTTTGTGCAGCTTCTTTATTTTAGCCTGGGAGCTTTCATACCCGAACCGGGGCTGCAGGAGAAAGAGCATGAGGGAAGTGTTCGAGGATTGGCGCTGACAGTATAGGACGAGATTTTTGCCCATATGCAAATAGAAGGAGGCAAGTGAATGGTGCCAAAGGGGGTGCATAACCTTGGGTACCACGGCTTGGTTGCCCATCACCCGTTTTCAAGTTATATACAAGTCATTTAAATTTGAAAAATATTACAGAACTTTCACGCTAATGTAATGCTTGCTTACAACAGTAGCAGGGGAGCTCTCCATGAGAAAATGACAGAAAGACGAAGTTAAACTGACAAAAACCTGAAAAAAACATTTTGTTCTGCACGGCATAGGACGAGCACGTTCGGACGAGTTTCCCGCTGGCATCGTGCCGTCAACCGCTTCACCAGCTACGGCTGCGCTCACGTAGTCGTCAAAGCAACGCTTCATATCATATCAGTTGTACATTGGAAAAATGAAGCGATGAGAGTACCATCGTCAATGTGAACTGTTCCTCCCCCCCCTCCCATCTGTGGGTGGACGGTTGTTTTGGGCGTCTTCGTCGACAGGTACCTTAGTTGGGCGATTCATGCCCTTGGTTGGAGAAGACACCGCATAGCGCTTGATCAGGGGCACAATATTCTTTCATGCTAAGCGGATCGATCTCGTACTACTTGCTGATTTATCGTGCCACTTGCTTCCAAGTTCCGAGCCTTCTACTAAAAATGGGAACGTGACCCTCGCAGCAAAGTGACTTGGACATTACCTAGGGCACGATAAGAGGATTCCGAGCAAGGCCTCCTTTGACCTGCCCGTTTTTTTTGATGCTAAGTTCTTTCCAACAGCCCAAGATCTCATGAAAACTTCTAATTTGTGCACAACAGCGCATGACAGCACGCACTACGGCAGGTCATGAGGATTGGAAAATGCCACGGGCAGTACGAATCCCTTTCGAAACAGGGTACAGGTTTGGCACCGTATGAATTTTGCGCGCTGAAACAGGCTGTCCCGAAGATGGGCGAAAGAAATAACTACAAAGGCAATTTTGGCTATTTTCCTTCACGTCCTGGTTTCCCCTTTTCATACATTCCTGCTTGCACCCCTTCTTAACTTCACTGATCTGTCACAGGGAGAATGGCACGGAGATTCTTCACATAGGGAAGGTTCTTGACAGGCAAACAGACGGACGTAAGGCACATATGCACAGTCTGATGTACACACGGTTACATAAGACTGTGGATACTTGTTATGTATGTATATGTCGTACTTACGTCGAATAAACACTACTGCTTTCGACAGTACCTGAGGGGATATTAGCTATCCAACCAACAGAATATGATAGGAAGAAGTTCTGACTATGGTCCGACCGTACCTATCGTTTTTTCCTGCGTGAATGCCAAGCAAAGGTACTTATTTATAACCACTACTATATTTTAGTGGGAGGAGAAAACGAAAGTATCCCCAGTCCCACTGTGGAACGTCTGGACCCTGCAGAAGCAGACGCTGCATGGGAGTATGTCGCTCCTATGAGTACTCCAAGGTACTACGTCATTATAAAATAACCAGCTTCAAAATTATGCTGTACGCTCACCTGTTGGAAAGATCATTGCCGAAGCCCGTAACTGTAGAAATGTGCTACATTCGTCACCTGAAAGCGCATGGAAATGATGGTTGCCAGTGGCGTTAGCTCGATGTCGTCTCAGACTCCACCCGCGACTCACAGACATTTCGGTAGATGCCGAGCTTCCGCTAAGATTCATGAACAACGAGCTGCCTGTCGCGGCCATATGAAAAGACAACCAAACGTGAGGAGTCAAGGACAAGTAGCGCGCTTCGCTATATTGAGCGGAACAATATATGGTTTCAATCAGGGCACATATTCGGTTGGGGGTTTTGGTCGAGTCCGTACTAGCTCCCTTTCAAGGGTGGCTCGATACGACCACTCCCCCTCCTTAGTTCCCTTCCAACTTGCTCTTACCACTTTTTTTCTAGAATTTTCCGAGAATAGTCCTACTTTTATACTTTTACCAAAGAATTCTGCTATCGAGTGGGAGGGGGGGGGGGCGGTGGGGACATGAGGGGAGGGGCGTGCAGTACACATGGAACAGAAAAACCAACGAAAAGTCAGCAACCTCTCTAAAAATGTCAACAGGGGAATACGACCCCTCTCCTCTCCCAGCGACCAAATTCCCCCCCCCCCCCCTACAACGTCCTTGAAACGAGAGAAATCAATCAGGAGAAATTTTTCTCAGCCCAAATATTGCCCGCCTCCTCTCCCAGTGGACCAAACACCCCCCTCTGTTGGGGGATCTCCAACAACGACGAATTGTACACTTCTACACTTGCGGACCATTCATCTCGCCCATGACAAGCATCAGAACTTCTGCAGAAGAGCGTACAGCGTACCTCTCAAAAACTGCTTCATTTACAGAGAAGATGTTCGTGTCGCAGTGCTCAACAACCTGCTATATGCTGTTGGTGGCTATAGTAAAGATAGAGGTGGCTTCTTAAGAAGTGTCGAGAGGTTTGTATTATTTACACCATTATCCTGGGATATAATGCGCATCTACTTGCATGGTCGCGACAACGCGCACAAATCCTTTCTGGATACTTTTTTAATTATCTAGGACAGAATTCTGAAGGAAGATCGCAATTTCCTAGTATTCTCTGTTAAACAGAGCTGAATTAACCCAGCTTCCGCCATTGTCCAGTTCTTTTCGGGGTACTGCACGCATTCTACATCCATTCATAGGCGGTTTACTGCGATATGACCTATAAAATGACCCATGGGACAAGTCGATGTACAGGTCGATGTTGTTGTCCTCTCAAACGAAATCGCTACCCAAAGGTTGATCGGCCTGGGCGGGAGCCTGTTTGGCCTTTGACCGTGTACGTGACAATCGGTCATTTGCCACTGCACCACCTACGCGAAATGCGGATATACCCCGGACAACAGAGTCACTTTTGAATTGCGGTTCTACGATTTGAAATGCAGAGTTAAGAGTAATTGCTATTAAAATCGTGTTCAGAAGAAAATGTACGAGTGTTGGAAATTTTAGATTCGATCCTGTAAAGAATCAATGGTCGAGTGTCGCGCAGATGCCCACGCCTCGGTATTTGCACGGTGTGGCTGCGCTTAATGGCTTCCTGTATGCTGTAGGCGGCTTGAATTACGGCAAAACTCTGGACACAGTCCAACGGTGAGGAGGTTAAGTTTTCTTTCTTCTAGAGAGTCGAGCCAACTGGAACCCCCTTCGGAAGTGAACCTACATTCTTTGACCATTCTTGCTCGTCTCTTGATCCTCTCCTGTACGATCAGAGCAAAGCAGGATAGATTGATGAGGGGCTTCTAGGCTGCTTGCTTTACTGTGTAGAAATTTATTGCTTTAGCTATGATGCTGAACGAAACAAATGGACCAGTGTGGCATCCATGCGAACACCTCGGTATGGGGTATTCGTATCCGTACTTGATGGCTGTTTATACGCTATCGGAGGGCGTAATGATCGTGAAGATTTGAAGACAGTGGAAAGGTACACATTTGTGAACTTCAAATGTTTGACGACCCAAAAGTTCTTCGCATGAGTGCACAACACGCGTTGTGTAGTTTCGGATAAATACGGGCCTCTTCCTGAATTTTCTCCTTTTGTACGTACCCACGATCCCCCAGTTCAACTACGTGTTTTCCCCAAACATTTTTCATCGCATATGGTAGAGGGGAGGGAGTAGATTCTTCACAAAATGGACACAATCCATCACATTGAACGGTATTCGTAGGATGGTTTTGCGGCGCTAACAGCTAGCGTGATATGTGGATCATATAGGGCATTGAAACAGAAAAAAAACTCAACAAGCGGAAAATTTATGTCACAACTCGGAGTCACTCTCTTGACCCCTCTCCCCATCAACTGAAGTACCCTCCTCCCCTATGGTATTTTTCACAACCGTTTCTGTGACCTGCTTTGGATCCACACTCGTCAAGCGATATACTGAGTAACTATGCAAATGTAGGAAAAACAATTACAAAAGATAGATTTAGCGTTTCAGGTTAGATCCTCGAGTTGGCAGATGGGAAGACGTTTGTCCAATGTTACAAGGTCGGTATCGTTTTGGAACGGCTGTATTCGATGGCCATTTATATGTAGCAGGAGGAGAGAGATCGGAGGAGTCAGTTCAGAGCTACAGCCCTCTCACCAACAAATGGATTGAGCTGCCTGCTATGAAGATGAACAGTAGGACTGTGAGTGTGTGCATTCTGTTTACAGCAGTACACAATGATAATGAGCTGTTGGATAGACTCGTAGCTTTTGCTCCATTTCACAATGTTTCCTGCACTGAATAGCAAATTAAGAAAATCGCTTGAAACATCTCTTCCTGCTCCACAAATTTGTTATTCCCAACCTTCTGTAATTCAATTTTTCACGTTTCAGGGCTAAGAAAGTCAAGTTCAAGAGAAGAAAAAAAAACAGCAGTCCAACCGTAACGTTTTCATGGAGATCAGAGAACATCCGAAGAAGCCCGAGACATCCTGCGTAGTATATGAAGGGGTTATTTCAGCTAAACTTGAACTAAGCTCCTCCCATGTTAATGGGCGCATCGGGCTATAAATTCTCATCGTTCATGGTCTCTCGCGATTTTTTCGCCTTCGTCCTCAAAAACACTCATGGTTTCCCTTTCCCTCACTTACTTTAGCGCACGCACCCGCCCACAGTGGGCGAGTCTCAGCGCACCACAGACACGCTGCTCAGCACCTCGTCAGACGTCCCTCTTCCCCAACGTCTTTTTTTTCCGATCCATAATCTCTCAGGACAGTTATAGGATTTTGTGGCAGGCACCACCCATTTAAGCCCGCCAACAGCGTCCGTGTCTCCCATTTCGTATGTAAACCCCTTGCTGGCTTTGGTCCTTTTTTCCCCCGTCTTTGACCCACTCTGGAAGTGAATCATAGACTTTGGCTGCTACACGGCTCACTTTCCGTGCATGATCCGCCCAATACGGGTGTGGCTTATTATTTAAAATGACGGTATTGCGAGTATGCCAGCTCACAAAACGTGCGGTATTACCATGTCGGTTGCCGGCTTCCGTGCGATCAGGGGTCGGCTGCTCTTCTTCGAGAACTATCGAAGGTTGTTCTCGCGACTAAGTGTCCCATAAAATGTCTCCATGCGTTTCGCATCTAAGTCTGCGCTCTCATTGACTGTACCACTTGCGTCCCTGGAAAGGGGAGACGCGCTGACCTCTGGGGTGGGATAGGGGCTTTGTTCTTTTTAGTCTGCAAGACAACGGCATACACGTGAATCACGTGTATGCATTCCGTTGTCTGCAGCGTCGTAGCACGATTTCATAAGCTTGTCGAAGAAAATCTCGACTTTCCAACTCTTCTGAGAGCTCACAAGTTGTTCTGCTCTTCCCAGATACCTTTGCTGAAAGCAAGCAAGTACCAGCTCACTTGTCAGCTGCTGGCTCATGACTGAACACCCACTATCCGTATTACTTGATCGCGGGATCAGCATGAACCAACTCTTTTCTCGCGTTTTTCTTCATGGCCCAGAAAACAAGCCATTGATTCCACATTTAATGAGAACAAAGGGGGGGGGGCTTCTCTAGTGTCTCGAAGTTTATGGTGTTGATTACGATCACTTTAGGTACTGTTATATTCAAAAGTAACCTAAAAATGTTTGCGAACTTATCCGCCAGCCTAATACAAACGTTAGGATGTAGCAGGGATTTCCATTGTAGGAACGACTAGCTGTCGTCAACGGGAAGTTTTATGCTCTTGCTGGATTTGGTTGTGAGACAGTCCATGTTTTCGATTCTGAGATGAACGAATGGAAACTTCACAGCTATTTGAACGAAGAGTAAGTTGTAAATCCTTATCAAGTTTTACTTATTCCGAATTTCAGGAGCATTATTGCCCTGCTAAAATGGTAATACCATTTTTCATAAAAATGTAAGCATTTTCAGACGATGTGGAGCAGATGTGGCTGTTCTTCAGGTGCCGTAATTGTTCCAGCAGCGTAATCCAAGGACTGTAACGTCTTTCTCACTCTTCCTTACTGAACTACATAGGATACAGTTTGCCGTTCTTAAGATCAAGAAATGGCGGTCCCCAGATTTTTCATGCTGAGTACAGGGGGGGGGGGGCAAGAAAAAAGTTACTTTCCTTCCTTAACTTTCAGGACGCTATTAGGTTGTCCGGAAAGTTCTGCACGTTTCGAGTGTTTCACTTTAAACGATCATAACTTTCTTAACACTCATCGGATTTAATCCAAATAAGCACCATTCGAATCAGCACACTTTTGCCAATGTGACAGCAGTCGAGAAATTAAAGAAAAAACTGGGTGGTCGAGAGTTCACGAAATCCACGAAGGCTTTTTTGCCTGGTCCTGATTGATGAAGTATTTTCCAGCAAGGAGTTCTGAAAATGTTTGAAAAGGTGATAGTCGGTTGGTGAAAGGTCTGAGAATATGGCGGTTGAGGTAGAACTTCAACCCCCAATTCGTTCAATTTATGGATAGTGATTTGTGAAACGTGTGGGCGGGCGTTGTCATGCAAAAGGAATCGGACCCTTTCTTTTGATAAGTGTTGGCTGCAGCTGACAAAATTTTCGGTACAATTCGTCGATTTCTTCACAGTAGGGTTCTGCTGTGATGGTTTGGCCTGGTGATAAAAGTTATAGTGGATCACACCAGCCGATGACCACCAAGCCGTGACCAGAATCTTTTTTCGTGAGGGTTCGGCTTTGAAAATTACCTCGGTGGTTCGTCGAAATCCAACCACTGTCCGGTCTCCTGTTATCATACATGACCCATTTTTCATCACAGGTGACAATTCGGCCCAAAAACAGGTCGTTTCTGCTGCGCAAAAGCAATGCAGAAGGAACCTCGAGACGTGCCGATTCCTGCCGGTCACTCCGATTGTGGGGCACCCAATTGTCGAGTTTTTTCACCTTCCCAATGCGTTTCAAACAATCTGCAACACTGGATTTGCCAACGCCTAGCTTTTCTGCAATCTCTCGAACTGTTTGGGATGGGTCAGCCTCCAAAATCCCTTCAAAATCCTCGTCAGTATTGCTTTAGGTCGACCGCTATGAGGTTCATCTTCAAGGCTGAAATCTCCAGAACGAAATTTGTTGACCCATTGCCGCACAGTGCTTTCTCTAGCACTATTGGGCCCCCACACCTGGTTAATTTGTTGAGCTGTTTCGATTGCCGAATCTGCCTTGCCAATTCTGGGAGTCAGTACAGAAAAAAAATGCATCCGGACGCTGCTATTGTGCCACATGCTTCACCCCCAGACAACACCTTCGAGTGTAGAAAGGCAGTGGGTTCAGTCAGCGAACATGGGTGAAACGCACGCGTATCCAATCAGAATAGCGCAAAGTATCCTCTTCAGGACGATCACTAACTGCAGACGCCAAGAGTGGAGAGTGAAGTTTAATCCAGCAATGAATGCTGCAAAACGCAAACACAAACGTGCAGAACGTTACCGACAACCTTACTTGATAAAGTGTATGACGGCCTAAATGCCATAGGATAAAGGCGGTCGCATAGCATAAGAAGCGGGTGCTTGTGCAGCAAATGAAACCTGGACGTTTGTAATAACGTTTATTTTGGGGCGTTGTGCTGGCTCATGAGATACGCAATAGATAGCCTACAACCTACCTGTTATTCTGTACTGTTTTCTATACATCTTTCTGATTCGCTGTAATCACCTGCTCCGGCCGAAATTCGGTTAAAATCGCTATTTTTATATGAATTGTTATCAAGGGGCGGGCGTTCTAGAGTTGGAGGGGCGGAGCTTCTTCTAAACTTCTCCGATTTTTATTTATCCATCCATCAAGTTAGAGGGGTGACTGCATTCAATTTCAATTTCATTCCAATTCATTTTTCACCGGTAAATTAAACCGCTCTTATCTATGGGATTTTAGGGTATTAAATTCTGATCGGACATTTCTACCACCATATTAAAGAGCATATTAAATACTATCATGATACTCCGCCACAGCCTTCTGGAGGAGCGCCATCGAGAGATTCTGCCACGCGACCGTGAGTGGGTGCCTGAGTTCAGCGAGATAGTCGATTTCTCCGCCACCGTAGACCACCCTATTGAACTCCGCCCGAACCAGGTAATTGAGGGGGTTTAGGTCAGGTGACCTGCTTAGATATTCCACCTTTTCCAGGTACTCAACGCCCTTCCATTCCAAGTAGGCAAGAGTTTTTCCAACGCCCTTTGATTCCATGTGGTGTCACCCAATCCTGTAGCAGTACAAAGTTTCCAAGAAGGTACAGGCGATGACATGAAGGCAGGATCTTCTCGAGTTGGTCGATGTAACCGTCAGCGCTCACCTTCAGTCCGGGGTCCACGAAGAAAATATTGGTCTTTCCATTCCAGGTACGTCCGGTCCATACCATCAACCCGCGCCTTGGCGACTGCGGTGAAGATGATGTCCTAGACCGTAGCGACGTTGTCGGAGCTGCTCGATGTTGGAGGTCTTCCAGATCAAGAGTACTGGTCTCCAGGTAGCTATCCATGGGTGACTCCATACAAGAAGTTTCGCAGCTGTTTGGAGGTGACGTGAATTCCAAAGGTCTTCTCCAGTCAGGCTGCGACTGGAGATGACTACATTTTGGTGTACATGAAGGTGATGGGCGAGAGCCAGCTCCTGCTTATAGAGGACATCGTATCTTCCGCCCTGGTACTCATATCCACTTCCTCTGTCTGGGCTGCGAAAACTTCGCTGATATGTGACTCGGCCGAAGTGACTTTTTTTTGCCCCCCCCCCTGTGTATTTTCCTTGCATGGTTATTTTGCGATTTATCGTTCCCACTGCTATCCTCTATTGATTCCCGTCTTTTTTTGCGAAAGTTGGAGTTGACAATAAAACTTCTGACCTTTCAGTCTCATTTCTTCTTGACTCCAGGTTCCTTTGCTCCTTCTCTCCTACACTAAATAAACAAGAGAAAATGCACGGTTAAAGCGGTCTCACAATTAGGGTTTGTTACAGTACAGTGTCAGAACTCCGTACTTCCACAAAGTTTCTTTAGTTGCTTTCGGCCCCACGTTCCTTTGCTCCTTCTTCAACTGTGTAATCTGAATGGCGAATTCCTAGCAACACAAAGTTTCTAGGGATCTTCACCAGCTGCATCACCATTCCGTACCCCCTCAAAGCGATGCCAGCGCAGTTCCGAGAGGAGGAAGGTTGGATCAAGGCAGCTCCACGTCCATTTCCTCTCTGCGGAACCGGTGCAACGACTATCGTCGTCTGCACTCCGCCAGAACTAATCCGTGGCAAGTAAAGGGATGCTGGAAGGGCGCCGCCTCCTTTTAACAAACTACGTTCAAGCCCAGAGATCTTCCAAAGCTACAATTTCAGAAAAATACCCAGTTCCTCATCAATTTACTCACATGCAGAAATAACCGGGTCCCTAACACTGGCACTGAGGTCAATACTTAGTTCTTAGTTGCGGCAACACGCAGAACTACTACGGGGCGCAGTTTGGCGATGTGGAGGGGGCATTTTGCACTTTTGCTACTTCCCATCGACGTGTCGACCTATCTAGACAGCCTCTTCTCGAGTTGACAGGTTTAACATGATGGCTTGACGACCTTGCTCCAGCTTCACAAGAGTTCACAGGTTTCGCCAGAGTGAGACTGAACCGGAAATAAGGAAGCAGGTAGTACAAAATGCCCTCCTCCCACCGTCGCCAAGTCGCCCTAGTAGAGTTTTACCTGCTGCTCTGAAACTGTGCTGAGCCACTACGTTGAATCAGGCAGGCCCACGGTGCGAATATCACGCACGCAACTCTGCTGCAGCCTCTTTCACCGCTCTCGCCATAAACTGGAACCAAGGCTGCACATTCTATGACGGTTTCAAGGATTACTTGGTGTCCGTGCTCTCTTCATGTTAGAGGATTTGACCCTGACCAGTACATCACCAGGGACGGCGTTTCTTGCTCATCAGATGAACACGTGCCTGGCCGGTAAGGCCAAATATGTCTGTAAACTTTCAGTCAGTAAGAACGCGGATAGCGTGCACTCCGCTCATTACCTTCCAAGCTCGTAAATTTCAATGATGGCGTCACCCCTCAGGTTACTTCATTCAAAAGGATGAAGTGCGATAAAAGGAGAAGGCGTATTGGGTAAATACGCCTAGCACAAAAGAATATTGTGCTCTTGACCAGGCGTTGGGTGGCACTTTTTCCAAACAGCGCCCTCATGGGGCCCAACCAAGGTGCAACATGCCTATCGCAAGTCCGCCCACAAATGGTCGCGCAGCAAAATAGATTCATACTCTTATCACTTCGTTGACGAAGCGTCCCTTCTTCGCCTCAAAAACTGGTAGAACGGTTGGCACCGTTCCAAACCTCGCCTGACACGTGCTTCATCGACCACGAACAAGACTGTACAAACAGCCATTCAAACGGTACGATTGTTGGTACGATTCCAAAAAGGAACTTGTTCAAAATCGCTCTTTATCAGCCATATACTCGTCCAGTGTCGAAATCGAGGGTTTTTTCGCGGGTTTTCACCGACTCACTCCGCGTTTTCGTCCTTTGCCCCTACTTAGCACTCCCGCTACCATTATGGACCGAGAACTATCGCGCCTCATGCCTTTAACAGCCGCATTTACAGTGAAACAATAAGCAAGCTTATGTTCGAAACCATCGCTCAAATGCACGGCCTCTGCAGAAGGCAGAGAAAAGGTCGCAGCTGTCACAGAGGTGACTAGAAAGATTCGGCGAGCATTGTTTGATTTTGCTTTATAAGGACGTTATTATTGTTTGTTTTATTTAGCAAATTAATGTCGATATAAAGGTTATCGGATTGAAAAGGAAGCATGAACAGAAACCTGCAAGAACATGTTCAAGGTCGAGATAAAGAAAGGCAATCTTATCAAGCAGAAGCTCCAGCACTGATACGATAAGAT
>MU921838.1:16906-39577 GCA_036418165.1 Cooperia oncophora
CCGTCTTGTATGAAAAATATGTATGTTCACCTACCTGATCGCCTTGTCGGCATATCCAACAGAATATCGTAGTTTACAGGGAAGTGGTCGACATTCCATAGTTGGATCAAGACTCACGTTAAGTACCTTCAAAGAACTACGATAAGATCCTCCGCAAATATGGACGCCATTCTGGACTTACCTCGACATCTTTGCCAGCTTCGTCAGTCACTCGCGATTGTCCCAAATCATGCAGTCCAACAAGGTTATCTGAACTGACAAGACTTAAAGGCACAGTGCGCAACCACAAGATGGGCGGAGACTTGTGCTTCCTCAGTGCACAGTCTCCTCAGTTGGCACGCTCTCCTCTTAACCGCTAGAAGAAGTGGTGCGCTCGCGGTCAGGAGAAGAGCATGCCAACTGAAAAGAGACAGCGGATTTGGATCTCCTTCCATTTGCTATCGTGGAATGTGCTTGTAGCAAATGCGCAGTGATCACTGTAAGTGTGAAATCTATCCACCTTCAGTATAATGCAGCGCTTTGATTCGTACGTAAGTTTTGCTACCAGTAACGGCGAATGCACCACGATGATCGAGAGAAAATGGCGTACTGGCAAGGCAAATAGCACCTCCTGAGTGATATGTGACCCGATGCCAACGATCTGGAAGACAACATTCATATCATGTAAGAAGAGCCCGGATACCAAAAAAATAAAGCGGGAAAACCCGATGAAAAAATTCCGAGACTGCCTGCAAATCAGCTTTATCGATTGGTTTTCCTAGGCAAACACCTTGATTTGTTCACATCTTTTGAAAAATTAAGGTAAACTTCTACCCCTTGGTCTACGTCACGTCGTATGTTGGAATGGTTGTTATTGATTTTCACGTATCTACCCCTAGCCGCGTCGCGGCTGTGCGCGTCGCAAGGGTGTTGCTCACAGAAACTGAGGAGGGGAACTAGATCGCACACAAGTGGAAATATCGCCACAAAACGTTTTGGTGAGGATTTTTGCGGCTCTCACCCAGCCTGGACTCCTTATGCTTTTATGAAATTCAGCGTCTTGGATTCATTCCTCAAGATGACCATAAGTATGTTGCGCTGGGAGGCGGGCCGGTGGAGGTCTTCTATTGGTGAGCCCAACTCCGTCCCGCCACAGGGTAGCCTACGTTGGGTCCCTCGAGTCCAAGGTACTCATTGCCGTCAAAGATACACTCCGCAATAATTGGAAGGGCGAAGACTCACGACCACGGGGTTTTCCTCACTATAGTGTCCACCCGTACACCAATTTAGGAGGGAGGGCGCTTCGGAGAGAAAGGTTCGAGTCTCGACCCATATCTGCCGGTGTCCGTTATGTCCGTTACCGCGGAATGTGTTACCAAGGCAGCCATGGGAGTAGTAAAGGGTATTCATCTTTACTGGGACAACACTGTACCAAAAAAAAGTAATAAAAAAACAAAAAAGCCAAATAAATGATGGAGAGTAAGGGAGGTGTCGTCCGGCACTATTGAACTATTCCTACCCCAAAAACTCAAAAAATTTTTTCGCCGAAACGTTGCCTATAGATGTAATTCGATGCCCTGATCACGAATATCACATTCGTTTTGAGCGCTGGCGCCATTTGGCGCCATTATGCGCCAATTTGGCGCAACCACTTTTTTCACCAAAGTCGGTGAAAACTTGTATATGGGGGTTAATCGACATCCTGATCACGAATATCACAATCGTTTTGAGCGCTGGCGCCATTTGGCGTCATGGTGCCATGTCGGATTCGTAATCAGGACCTCAAATAACCACCAGATACAAGTTTTCACCGATTTCGGTGGAAAAGATGGTTGCGCCAAATTGGCGCATAATGGCGCCAAATGGCGTCAGCGCTCAAAACGAATGTGATATTCGTGATCAGGGCATCGAATTACATCTATAGGCGACGTTTTACGAGAAAAAAATTTTGAGTTTTTGGCATAGGAATAGTTCAATAGTGCCGAAATATCTCTACCTTTCTTCCGTCTAGACCCTCGCCACTCTCGCAGTGAAGCCCCTTGTTGCCCTGAGGAATGAACTGTATCTCACCAAGATCTCGTTCCGATATCACAACTTCAGTGTCAGAACAGTGTAGAGCTAGATAGGTATCCTCTGTTGAAAGAATCTTTAGATCATTTATAGGACCGTGAGAAAATGGATGTGCCATGAGACTGCTGAAAAATTCGGAGGATACGGTAGTAGAAAGTATGCAGGTGAAAGACAACATAGTAATCATCAAACAGGGAACTCTGGTCCCCACCCCAAAGATGCGATATGAATCCAGGCTGGTGCCTTGTTTGAGGTAGTTATGCTTGGAAAGGCCATGAGACAAAAAAAACACAGCTAGAGCTAGCTAGCTACAAATGAATAAGTAAAAAAGCGACTTAAATGGCCCCCAAGGTCCAGCGAAAACTGAAGTAGACCCGCGAAGCTTCCCCGAGAGCTATAGCCGGTTTCCAGAGAAAAAAAACGGAGAAGCAGGCGTCAGTGCAGGATGAGGGTCTCATGGGAGACTCTTGGTTGGAAGGTGGACCCTAATGGACCGAGACCTTCAAAAAATTTGACTTCCTAGGAGCTCTACCTCCCCCCTTCCCGCCCCGCCGTCGCACCCTGTTCAGGTGGAGAACTCACATAACGCTCACCTGGCTATGATGAAGTGATCGTATTTCCTCTCTGGATCAAACGCTAAATGAAGCAGTCCACCTGAGACACTGCCGAGAATCTAAATTGTCAGAGTTCAGAAACGGAGCTAACATATTTGGGAGGGGTACTACTCCACAACACCTCTGCGCCTCTTCCCTAGCCAAAGCTCAGAGTCCAGACAATCAGAGTGGCCGCTGGTTACCTTTGGAGAGCAAACGGTCCTCACGCGACTCTGAGTCGTGCTGAGAGTGCGCAGACTGGGTAACAGACAGACAGGCGTTGTGAAGTGGTCCCTTCCTCCCCTCTCCCCCCTCCCCAAGCACGTTGGCGCCCAGAAATGAGTGAAATACTAGAAATCATTGATGCCACACGAGACAAAGGCAAATGGAGGGGATCATGAGGCGGCGCGACTATTTCACATCGTAGCTGCTCGTCTGCACCCTCTCTTTGGAATAGTGTTTAGAAGAGTTTCGGCACATCCCATGCAAGAAATCTGCTGCCAATAGAAATAGTCTTTAGGCCGTTGAACACTATCTCAGTGAACAGGACAGACAAGGACAGTTGATATCGCGGGGGTCAACCCGAGCGATGTCAGGGGGATGGGACGAGACCGCCTCCGACTGCATTTCCTTACCAATAGTGATTGGTTAGTGACCGATCAGGTAAGGAAACGACCAGTGGAAAAACGCCGCGGGTGGGCTCATTCCATTCCTCTTGACACCACCCGACTGATTATAACGATATCAAGTGTAAACATGACATAAAATGAGCGTCGCTTACACCCCCCCCCCCCCCTACTAACTACTATATTTGCGCCTTTAACAATGAACTCACCATTCCATCGTGTTCCATGAGAATAGAAGTCAAGTGGTCAAATGAAGGCAAAGAAATAGGATTTCCAGCGTCGAAGAATCGTTTTTCTCTGTAAAATCCAGTTCTTTATGGGGAGCTTGAAATCGATACAGTCAGTCAAGCGCCCAGGTATGCGGGAGATGGGCAGGAGAATCATAATTCGCCGCTCCTCCGCGCGCGGCGATGGGCGGAGCGTTTTCTTGATTTGTGTTATCCTGTCGATCAGAGCACCGCATTTCACATGTCTACGAAACTGTAGACATTTATGACTATTTTCGGTTCTACATTGCCTGTTGTCGCCATCTACGACCTGGAACCATCGTCATTTGCGGGCGCGACGTCGCACGCGACGCCTATCAGCGCGGCGAATTACGATTCTCTTGTCACATACCCCAAGTATTCAATCAACAGCATTGAGAAGAGTCTTGTTAACTCAAACGGAGGGAAAGTGTAGGGGATTCAATCAAAGAAATTGGAAAAAATGAGCGTAACAGAAGAGAAGGAAGGAAAATGTCACTCTCGTGCTAAAGGTTGATTCTCACCGAAATGACGGTGGAGAACCGCGTCGACTGTAAACATGGAAAATCGATTGATTATTAAAAATCAATAGTGTTTGACGATTTTGATCAACGTACCGATAGAAGTAGATGGGAAAGACTTCTTTGTCATCGGTCACATAAACACCTTCAACACCACGCATCAGACAAGCGGCAGTAAGACGAGTTTCATAAGATGAATCCAATGAGATTGAGGCTACCCTGAATGACCGGTGATCTGAGTCAAGCATGAGGTCTAGGAATGTTTTCCTTAATGGTACTAAAGTGTGGGCACAATGGGTAGAGGAAGCTTAGCCCAATTGTTGCACACTCCACGATAATTCAGTGGGCGGGGCACACAACAAGGCTGCCTCGCACTTTGGCGCACCTCTCCCTGCAATATGATGAGGAAGAAATCTTTGTACTTTACGATCACTGTACTACCCCATTGGCGCGTCAAAGGCGTGTGGAATGTGGAAAGCACAGTGGTCGCGAGTCTGCGCGCACTTCCCCGCCCATTTGACTATCTCGGAATGCGTTCCCAAGCAACATCAAAACCCTGCAGTTATATTGGCGTTGTTCTAGGATGGGCAGTGTGATGAATGCAGTAGTTGATAAGCAAGGATTCCATGACTCAAAACTAAGCCAGATATTCAATTCAACTGAAAAATTCTGAACGTACCGTTTTCCTTTACGTGGATATACGGCCAGCGTGGTGAGACCAGACAGGCAATAAAGCGTCGGCTCTCGTTGAGTATCGTCGAAAAGAAAATGGGTGAAGTGGTCCTGAAATGAAGATAAGCTACATTCTATACCTCGACGATGGAGAAGGTGTATCCATATAATCAGATTTAAATGGGGCTGCAACTGCATAATCGTGGACAACTGCCCTCTAGGATGAGACCTTATTGGCTTGCTCTTGGGCCGTCTGTGCTTTTCTACACTCCTTATCCCTGAGCAGAGTAGGCGTGGCATTTGAACATGGCACGGAATTGGTTACTCGTGGAATATTCCAGTCTGGGACAACTGTCATCTTGTTCTGTGTTGGACAGAGACACGACAACAATTGTGTCAAGATGAAAATATCTCACCAGAAGCACAGCCACCTTCAGGTTCAGTTGAAGCACGCAGCCACGCCTACCCGATCTCAGGGATTTGAGTTTACGTGTGAGCTGCCTGCATCTTTGACAGAACCAGCAGCCGTTCAGCATCGTTACGCTTACAAGTAAGTGTAGACATGTCCTCCCATTATCGGGATAGGGAGGGTAACCGAGGTGATGCGAGAACTAGTGTGCGTCAAAATTCTATTTTTCAACCCCAGAGCTACACAATTTCATCACAGGGTTATCAACCAGTACGGGTATGTGGCAAGACAATCGCAGTCTGTCGCGCCAGCGGGCGCACCGATTGACGCCGCACCCACGAGAGACGAGTTGCCATGAAGAACTGATGCACCTCGAGGATCTCTCGCGCCACGCCTCACAACGCTCCGCGCCCACCGGCGCAGCAAATTGCGGTGGTCCTGTCAGGAACGAAATTAATCTTTCAGACAACGATATCGAACGACGGCCAGCCAGCTCATACACTGGGTTTCCCATGGAGCGATTGTCGCGCATGTGGCATCAAGTGCGACACGCCACATCGCCGCAATATGGACGTCTCGCGCTATACCCATTTATTTGAGCGACTGTTAGAATCTCCTATGGTGGGTACAGCACTTAGTGTGGCCGTACTCTCGTGAAAAGCTTGAAATACCATCACTTACACTAGATAAGGCCGGATACTTTCCCCCCGTCCTCAGCCAGCAAGAGTCTTTCAAAGTGAAACAGGAAAAATTACCTATCGAAAAAACATTCCCCTGTTGAATACGATCCTCCATACCCTCCAGCACTCAAATACGACCCCATCCGCTCTGAATTAGCCAGCGTTGAACATCTGATTGGAGCCCTGACCGACATTTCCGTAGGTCAAAAATAAGCGCCGCCGATCTGCCATGTAATGTCATTGCGGTATTGATTGTTCTCGATAGCTTCCCCCCTCCTTCCTTTCTTTCATCCCTTTCATATTCCCTTCAAAAATTACAGTTTTTTAGTTTTTCTCGAATCATTTACGTCATTACTATGTCATACCGTCATTATCATGTCATACCATGTCACAAATCATTTACTATATCAGTATGTTCTTGCCGCGAACCATACTAGTAACATTAACCTCGACGTACTGAGGCGGTTGTTCTTGAACTGAGGTTATGAAAACACTTCTGTGATGAGTAAAGCATACATGTATGATTGAACTACTGTGAATGATCTCATGATTTGATTTTTCGCCCGAATGTTGACCTTAATTTTTTAGGACTGATACAAATAACGCCGACACCCGCCTACGGGTTCATACTCCATGGAGTTTTCGTCGGCGGCTTCTTTGCTAATAGAGGTGAGTGGTGGGCATAGTGCTTAGAGCTATATGAGCCAGCATCCAATCTCCTGTTACAGTGTGTTCATACTTTGCGTCAAGGTTTTAAACGTGCGCCAGCTTTTCGAGCTGCTAGGGAAGCAAGCATCGACCGAGCGTTTTCAGGATGTACATGCGGGCGAAAAAGCAAATGAACAGAGCCGCCAACGGGAACTTCATGAAGTATGAACCCGTTGGCGGATGTCGGCGTTATTTGTATCAGTCCTAAAGAATTTAGGTCCTAATGCAGGCGAAAAAGCAAATGAACAGGTCATTTGCAGTAGTTTCAGGATACGCGGGCGGGCATTCAAAACGCTAAAAACTGACTACACCTTGAGTCTCGAAGTATGCATGCTGCTTAGGCTGTAATCAGGACCACTTATAGGATCGTCTTTAGCCTCGTGGTAACTCGGTTTTGGGTCTTCTCTATGTAACTCTAGAGCGTTTTGAGGAGAGGAAGCGTTGGCCACATATCTAACGACCGCTATTTTGTCATTTTTCGGAAATTCGACAAGCGGACAACCATGCAGAGGTGAGTCGTTTCATAGAGTCTATTACCACTCTGCCTTTTTTTTTACTCAGCTTTATTTTTCCTTCTGGTTGTCGATATCAATTTGTGAGACCTTAAGTGAATGAAAATGTCGGAGACTAAGGGATATGAGGCAGCTGGTTGCAGTTAGAGCTAGGGGACAACCAGAAGTGAGAGGACGCAGACAAGTAGCACGTTTGGCTGTGGTCAGGCATGTGGCTAGCGGCGCGGCAGCGACGCTGAGTTTGTAGACGGCACCCGGGTGTCTTTACCCTTTCAGCGGGAACGGGTACGTTACTGCAGTTTCGGACCTCACCTCGAATATGGCAAGGGCCGCCCTCGGAGTTGATTGTATAGCTTGCTTTTAGGCGGTATTCTGACTCACGTTCTTCTCGGCGCGATGTTCAAAAATATGTTGTGACAAAATGAGACGCATATCCTTTGCCGAATCGCTACTGCCGTTCATCGATTCTATGATATTTGAAACCTGAAATGGCGATTAGTGCTGGCTGTATCCATAGAAATTTTGATATTTGAGATCACTACGTTGAAGGTGACGTACCTTCCTTTCCCATTCTGAAATCAGTGTCTTCATATCGGCAGCTTTTGCCTTACGCATAAGTTCTTGCACATTGTATTTTCGCTCTTCGAAAACTGCTCGACTTTTCTCGATCAGACCGAAATCACCACTCTTCCAGACACTGATCATGTAATTGAGAGAAGCGTGTCAACTCGTCCAATTCCTGGAGAATCGACATTTGGGAATAATTTTTGGAGAACGTGAGTCCTTGGAAGATCTTACGGATTGAATTAGAGAGATGGAATTGCTCATAGCGTTATGAGCTTCTATAGCCTTCTGAGAGAGAACTAACAATTTTCGCAGAGCGATCAGACGCTGGGATACACGATCAGCTCGAACCTGAAAGAGAGGAAATTTGTCTACTTCACTGTGAGGTGTAAATACTTAGGTTAGCAGTAAGTAAAACTTTCATTAATTTCTATCCGGGCACTTCTTGCTCCTGGGAATTTTTTTTTGGGAAAGTAGGCCTTCCCTCCGCCTTACTCCCCCCCCCCCCCGCCCGCGTCCACCCCTCCCTTCCCCTCCCGGCCCCCTCAAACTGTCGGTGTGGCTGACTCCGCTCCAAAGCCAACAAAGCTAATGGGGACCACCACAATTGCGAATGCGACGGTTGAAGAGTTGGAACGATTCGCCTCGATCATACGGTTCATAAAGAAATAGCGATGCAGCCAAAGTACGCCCAGGCAGAAAGAAGTCGTTATGTACTTACTGAATGATTTCGGAATTCAACCTTCAGCGAACAGAATTCGACATAAGCCGCATAGATTTCCTCGTTGTCCACTTCTTTTTCCCCATTTTGCGTTCCACCAGATGTCGGTGAATCGACCATCTAAAGCAAATGTCACTTATTGGTGAGAACAACCAAATTCGTGCCACGACGGCTTCTTAGTGGAGATTTTCACCTTTGATTTGAGGCTCTTCATCTTTTCCAGCATGCTCACTCGTTTGTCTCTTTCGGCTTCCTCATAGTCCGAAAGACGTTTAATTTCTGTGGAAATCACGTCCAGCAATGTTGTCACGTTGTTCTTGGAGACCGACAATCGCTAAAATGTATGTGTTATGGGGCTTCTTCCAGAGTTTCTGCTCCCTGTATTGGTGAATATTCAAACCCCTGTTTATTAACCGAAATTAGGCTGCGCTGGAGTCAAAGATCACCCCCATTACGAGTCCGAGAGCTTCACAGCCTCGGCCACCCACTACAAACAGCAGCTTGCGAAGGTGACAAACGCAGTTTGTGAAAAACGTCCGAGACGTGCAAACATGTCCTATTGCACGACAGCACACCGGTACACAGAGCCTTAGTAACCTAGCAGAAACTGGTCGACCTAGAATGACTAGCTATTCCTGGCGGGGGTTCTACAGCCCTGACCCGAAGTTAACGCTCAGGTCAGCGAAAAACGGGTCTACGGACAACTTGAACTCAATCCCTTTGAACGCGTCGATCTTCTCTTTTTCTCTGCACTCTCTCGTCCGCATGGCACTCTATGGCCGTTGTGACTTCGCTCACTCCAGCTTTTCACCGACTGTAAGTAGCTCACCCACCCCGGAGTCTCCTCCCCATGACAATTTCCTGGCTCGCCATAGGTTTTTGCACGTTTCGATGCTTTGGCAGCCGCTGCCCTCTATCCGTCTGCGTCACAGGGTTTCGTAACAGGACCATGCACAAAAGTTCAAGATGTCACGTAACCCGAAAAACGGGATATATGTCAGGACAAGCGTAAATCGCCGCGCTGGTGAGCGTCGCGCGCGACGTCGCGCCCGCGAATGACCATGTCGCTAGGTCGTAGCTGACGGCAGTAGGCAATGTATAACTGAGAAATAGTTGTAAATGTCTGCGAATCGTAGTCTACATGATGTGGTGCTCCAATCGAAATGCTTATACGGGTCAAGAAGACGCCGCCCTCACCGTCGCGCGCGGCAATTTACGAATTTCTTGCACGTCTCCCGAAAAACGCTCCGATAAGGCAAGAACTTAGAGTGAAGGTTGACGACATATTGATCGCCGATTTTGGAAGCGGGTTGCACTGCCACGAACTAGCTGGTTGAGCTCTAGTTCCTGGTGCCAGTGGACATGTCATGACGCCGCTCGCACCAGGTACGCCCCTTTCATCGCATAGCCGCAACATGGATCTCCCAACCAACATCATTGTAGCAAAAGGTCCAACCTGAACAAGCAGCATATCGTCGTACTCTTCAGTGATGATACCGACGCGAATGAAACCGTCGTAATAGGCTACGTGAAGAATTCCGCCATCTCGCCACAAAAGTCCGGATTGAATTGGACGTCTGGATAACGTTGAAAATCTTGAAAGTATGCTTTACTAGTAGCCAAGGAGCTTACGTGCAACGATAGCATTGAAGACATTCGAAGGACGTGTCCTCCATGTTCGTACTGAGACTGTAATGGAATATTCCATTTTCGAGAAGAAATGAGAGAAGGAGCTGAAAAGAGCAGGGTAAAGGTGGTAGAAAGAGTTGTGAAAAGGAGATCCCCGCCCACCCAGGGGCACCCCGCCCAACAACACGTCAGAGCCTTCACAGGTTATGAGAGGCACATTTCCCGATTGCCTGCAATGCGGTATCCTTCTTGTTTAGAGAGTGGGCAGGACCGCAGCCACAGGAGTGTGCCACTTGTTTGTTGGAAACGTGTAGCAAGGAAGCCAGGGGCTTCTCTTTGATGTCTCCGCCCATTTACGGCATGGATCCGCCCAATGGCGCCAATCAGCGCCGCCTGTTTGCGCCTTCTCGCTTAATAGTGTTGGGCGGGTTTCACTGAGGAATTCTCTCTGAGGGTGATGCACCTTACAGGAAACGATACTCCCAACCGTGTAATCACGACAGTAATCGCGGAACGCTCCTTCAAATAATTTATTGCATTTGTCCAACCAAAGTTGAAACCTACGTCGTTCTTTCCGTGTCGTTCAACGTTGAGTGATCGAATCGTGGACGGCAACCGAAGCACCCGATGCTCCGGTACCACTCCACCTTCAACGAGGTACGACTGATGGAGCAGGCAGCAGTACTGTTCACCGTGAACGAGGAAATGATCTGCAACAATAGACTAGATAGTTCATGTAGCGTTCAGACTTCGCGATGAAGCGCGCCATCACGAAGTTTGAACGTGGCCTTACGAGGCTGTTCTTAACACTTATTTTTTTCAATTTGAAGCTGCCTATAAAGTAGGGGTGGAAAACTTGTGACATCGCACCTCCTCCGTCGACCGCGTGGATACCAATCACTGTGTCCTTGCCACCGAATACGATGGCTACAGTGCCACGGATCGGTAATCCGGTGTTTTGTGAACGCTCCAGCTCCATCGGATGGAACACCTCCACGTCACCACCACACCCTGGAATCAAATTTCTGAGGAATCTGGTCGTGGATATTCAAGCGAATTTTTTTATTGTTCTGTTCCCTGTCACGGTTGAAAACCATTCCGCAGTGACCGGGTGGGCCACAGGATCATTGCGCTTCCCCCACTTTGCTTCACTCCTCTCTACCATCACAGAAAGCAGGATCCATCAATGATAAGTGCACTTGCCCAAGTAATATTGTGATCAGCGCGGACGGTGCCCTTCAATATCGGCTCTTAATTTTGCATAATTTTTAGTCTCCTCTTGCAGTAGAGAAGATTCAGTTGAAGGAACTTGCTAAAGTGCAGAAGGGACTGGAATACTCGGTCGATGAGCCTATGGAACGGGACATTTTCTTCCTTCCCTCTCCTAAGCCGAACAGAGTCAAAGTTGTCTTAAAAGGGAGAGGCTTACATCAAGCTGGACAGTGCCAAAGAAAGCAAGCAAAACATAGCCACAGTTTCATGTTTTATGTGGATTCAAACATTGCGGTATACGCCATGCATTCTTCTTCCTTTATGAAAGGAAGGGCGCAGTTCGGCATGATAGGGGCACCATGTGGTATGCAGCGAAATTTGAAAGCACGCCCCAAGCTCAAAAATGTTTAGCTGTGTGACTCAAATATTGATGGCAAAGTGATAAATTACTCAAAAGTGATGAAAAAAAGCAGGAGAAATCGTCCGAAACGCCCTGTATAGAACTCTGGGCCGAACGAGGAAAGGGAACCGAGTCAGTGGAGCAAACCACTTATCGAGTATGAGAACAGATTTTTAGGCTCTGATATCAGAGCATTTCTCTTGGTGCTTTCATCCTCGATTCCCTCATATTCAATTCAAAAGACTGGTTCTAACTATAAAGACTAAGCTTCCCAGAACACGCTGACACCTTTGCTTGACGCCGATGGCAAGCGGGAGTGATCAGCGGCAAGAACTCCATCCAGTTTGAACCTTTTCTGAGAAAAACGAAGGCATACATATAAGGGAAACCTACCAGACAACAGTCTGCCATCGCGATGTCTGACGAGCACACGCCTCGGTTTGTATGACGGATTGTCAAGGCTGTGTCCTGGCAGATATTTCAGCTGTTGTGTGGTGTAGTGGGACGGCCTCTCATCTAAGATTGTCATACCCTGGAAATATTTCGATTGATAATAAGCTTTACTTTGGCAGCAAAAGCAAGACAAACAACACACGAGGAGGGTGAGACAAGACAACCGTAATTCCGCGTTGGTGGACGTCGCGTGCGACGTCGCGTTCACAAATGGCGATATTTCTAAGTCGTGGATGGCGACTATACACATTGTGTATTGTCTCTTGGTCAACGATTGCAGATTACGAATGTCTTGACCGTCTCCAAAGATTCAAAGGCACCAGCGATACAAACAAAACAAACGAAATCATGGTTGACCAAGAAGCAGCAGGAAGAAACCAAAATGAAGGGGCAGAGCTATGAAGAGGACTGTACGGAAGGCCTGTGGACCGTTCAGAAAATATTACTCGGCTTATTGCCGATTAGTCAGGTTCACTTCACTTCAATACAGCTGAAGAAGGCCATAAGAGTTACCTCGGAGTAATGAAGCGAGCTTTCCATACTTTCAGGATCGCTCATTTTGTTTGCGGTTGCCGTGGGAACTTCCTCAAAAACGTATCTAATAAGGGCGTAGCACCTGCTTGCTCTTCGTTGTATTTAGAAGGAGTACCTCAATGAACCAACGAAGTGGAAAGCTTTAAGTGAGTTTGTCTGAAAGTTTGCTCTAAAGAAGTAATCTTTAGTAGTCTAACCTTGAGCTAAACGAGGTCATTAAGTGGTTATCCCGATATTCTTCGTCTTTCACCTTATCAGTGAGCCGAATTCTCTGTAGTTTTATCTAGAAAACCTTTGCTTACATTCAGAAGTATATGATAAGCCAATAGAAAACTAATTTTTGCAGAGTATTTTCTGAAAACTAGAAAACCTTAGTCAAGGCATTATTGAAGTTTTCAGTGTCCTGGGCGCCTTAAAGGTAGATGTCGCGATAATGTGAGAGGTTAAATAATTCCCTAGGAAGAACAGGGTGAGGAGGCTCGTAGCTAGCGAGCTGTCGCAACTTTGTCAGTGGAAGGAGCATGTCAAGGACTCTAGAGGCTTACAACTTTTTTAGGCCACGCCCACCGACGTGAGTGTATGCCCCTTGCAATTAGAGCGGTTGTTGCTAAAAATTTTGTTCGTGCGGGGGCGGGGGGCCGCACTCTCTGATTTTTACCGCTGGGTTCTCAGTTGGGCGGAGTTAGTTTTTCGTTTACAGGATGATGCATACTGCTCGAAGGCACTCAGATGAGAGAGAGGGGCCCATATTCAACCGCCATTTTCCTGAGGGAGTCCTTTTGGTTCATTCCCTTCACCGGTAGTGTGTGAACTGACTTACTTCGCTCATACGTGCGAGCTATTCACGCGTTACGACGTGCAATGTGAAATGTTGCTTCTAATGGGAAAGCGCATAGGCGGCGACAGTGGAATGCGACTGTTGCAGTGCGATCCTCCTTCCGAAACTGTAGTTCGCGGTCAACTTCAGTTGTACATGGGCCTTTACAAAGTGCCCCAGGCGCTAGGCTGCGGGCGGGCACGATTTCAGCCGGCCCTGTGCTTTTCTCTATGACAAAAATGTGCGATTCGAACGACCAGAGGTTGTGCGTTCGGTTGGTCTGACCAAGAATCGATCCATTGAGGTCGGAGGCGACGCGCTGTGTTACTGCGCTACCTTTGCCTTTTCCCTTGTAGTTCTGCATGCGGATCAACGGTTGGTTACGTAGAAAGCTTAGGCGAGTCAACGCTCATGGATGGTATGGGTTTGGATAGAAATCTTGACCCATTTTTCCGCGCTCACTTTCCCACAGTAGTATGCATATACAGTCAGTTTCACCATGGATGCTGGGGCTTGTCGAGGAGGCTGGGTTTGGCGCGGCGCCAGCTTCTCCTTCAATTGTTGAAGCGAGACAAGCGACAACATTTAGTGGGGAAGAGACTGGCGCCGCGCCAAACCGTGCCCCCTGACACGCCCCAGCATCCGCAAGGAAAAGTCCTTACATGCTCCCTGGTGATGTTACTGTTATCCGCAAATTGTCCAGTATCTCGACTAAATGAGGAATAATACTATTTCTTTCTTTTATATGCCGTATTCCCGAATGGAGGAGTTGTCAGGGGTTTTTTTGCGTTGATACAAACTTATTTGCTACGGTCCTTCTCTATTATAGAGAATATTTCGTGGTTCAATTAATTAAAATCATCCGTTGGTCTACCCATAGTCCAAGCGAGGTTTTAATTATTCAGAGTATTTACGTTAAAATAAATTTTATATCAAACAACAACATTGTGTATCTCAAATTTATCATATGAGTAATGAGTTAAGGGTAAAACGCATTCCCCGGCCAAGGTTCGAACCTGGACCTGGACAATTGTGCAGGACTTTGGAGTATTGAAACCGTTTTGCCTAGATAACTATTAAAAAGTAGGTCAGGCGTAGCAGACATTTCTCCTGTCAAAAGTTGGGAGATAACGTGTTAACACAGGTCATTAACGTATCATGTGACGTCAGTAAGGGCAATTTATCTCTTTACATGTGAATTACTGGATTGCGCGAATGTGCTACACTACATTTCCCGGACATGGAGTGGGCGTGGCTACGTACACCAATTGAACCGCGGCGTTTGCTACGCTCTTACTGCTGTTTCGAATGTAATCATATCTTGGCCAGGCGCAAGACAGTATGACAGTTGTTTCAAGTGAAAATATACATATCCAATATCGTATGAAAACATCCAACGAAGACGTTCCGCGCTGTATTCAGCAGGCCTACGCAGTCCAGCCTTCTCCATTTTCGAGATGTGAAGTGCATATCAGCGCCTTAGACAAGGTGGTAAGGTTCTAAGGCCTCATCTGAAGCAAATGTTAACCTCCAGGGACCACCTACCCTTTATTCGGCCTCCAACGAGTTTCAGTGGTGGAGGGTGGGGGGGGGGCGTGATGTATTGAACTTTTGTGCATGGTCTTGTTGCGAAAGCATGTAACGCAGCCAGATGGAGGGCAACTGCTGCCAAAGTACCGAAAAGTGCAAGAAACATGTGGCAGGCCAGGATTACGGGCTTTTTCAAAGGGAAGAAGACCGCCGGGGTGGCTGAACCACTTATCATTTGTGAAAAACTGGAATGTGTGAGGTCATAATGACCACAGAATGCCGTATGGGCGAGAGAATGCAGAAAAATAAAGAAGAGGGACGCTCTCAAAGGGCTAAGTTGAAGAAGTCTGTAGACATATTGAAGGCAGAAATCTGGATTGTCGCCAAGCGTCTATCGCCCAACAGTAGCGAAATGAGTTGCGATATACAAACATTAGGCACACCAAAAGTGCAAAGCAGTGGAAAGTGACAGAACACTCTTGATGTCAATATGAAATGGGCTATAAAATGAGAGAAAAATAAATAGCATCGATTGACGACCCTAATATGTAGACACAGGAGAGGATTTTGTCGGTTGAAGAGTGCGAACGGGAATGCCTGGCTGGTCTGCCGGCTGGCTGGCATGCCCCTCTCTTTCAGCTCCAAGGCAACTGACATTCATTTTTTTCATAAGCGTGGAAGATTAAGACTGAATGACTGACAATGGGGGCACTTAAAGGTGAACGAGGAAAAAAAACTCGAGCAAATGATCCATTACCGATCATTTGTTGCCGAATGAAATTGGCTCGTTACGTTCGTATGCGGGCAGTTTGAGGCTTTAAACTGCGATGATGAGCCACGTGCGTGATTTACGTCCGTAAAAGCTCATATTTCACTTCGCGTTTTTTCCCCAGACATAAACCAAATACATACAGATAGTCAGTATCCAACTGGGCGCTTCCGATGGTAAGATGACGGAGAAGGGCAAAGTCCTTCCGCCCTTGATCAGTCCCTCTCTGGGATGTGACCCGCATTCTACTCCTATTTAGGAAATCGTAAGTGGCTAACTGGAAATGCGATTGACTTATGACAATGACTTGCGGGGTCCTGCCGATGTACCCTTTTGTACCCTTTTTTTACCCTCTCAATGGATCTGGTACCAATTTACTGTCACCAGATAGCTAAGAAGGGATTTGTCGAATCTAGAACGAGAAGCCGAATTGCCGAGATCTGACCCAGGATCGCGACACAAGCCGCCATGGGTGGGGGAGGCGTGGTTCATTGTGCCACCTAAGCCAGTTCTCCGCCCCGTTTTCTAATGAGGAGAGGACATCTAAACAAGTAAGACAGATGTAGCTGACAGTTGGTCAAGCCGACACTCTTGCAGAGAGGAACGGTGGGGAGTCTTGTTGACTTGACTTGGAGGAGGTGCTAGAATTTCTTATGAAATATTAGTTTGTGCAAGGCCTGGTGTTCGTCTTACTCCGTACCAACAATAGAATACTTTATTCTTTCATTGCGCATTTTTTAGACAAAAAGGATGCATAGTCAATGTTCAACTACTGATTATAAGTAATATCTCACACTAATTTTTCGACTTATTCGACTCAGAAGTAGTTCACCAGTAAGTGGCGAAGGCGCTATGGCCCTTGTAAGTGAGAGCTCTGTCTCCCTCCCTAGTTGTCCAGCCTTCCAATACTCAAGGCTACTTCGTGTCACAAGTTCAGGTTTACACGTTCCGTAGGTTGTCCATTTTTTTTCTAAGTTTTTTCCCGTCGGTAGATGATTTTGGTATTGAGGAATGCGCAGAAACGACTATTGAGCCAGAGATGGCAGGATATCCCTTTGGGGGCACAAAACGAGTAGGTCCGGAGAACATAATAGGATGGCTGCCAAGTCATTATTAAGGGCACTCTACATGTTTTTTTTGCTTTTCTCTTCGCTGGATATTTAGCGACTATAGGTTTGTAATGGGCGCCACTATCCCACAATATACAATCGCGGGGTTTGTCTTCAATGGCACAGTGCCCTATAGGCAAATGACGAACATTGGAGGGCTCAGGGATGAGGTGAAGGGGGTTTTCGTGCTGCTATTTTCGGACAAGCCTCAAGAAATCGTCCAGTCCTCTCAACTGATTTTTAAGCATTTTTCCGTTTGGTGAACTCCGGTTGATCCAATGAGAATGGCATTTCTTCTCTTACTCCAAAATTGTTTGAAGGCAATTCTCGCGATTGCATACCGCGGATAGCGGCATTCGTCCATAGTTGCTAATTGACTCTCCGGGGGAGAAAAAAGCAAAAAAAGAAATCATAAAGTACATCTTAAGTGAGGAGCCTGCCAGCAAAACAATGACCTGCCGCCCGGGGCACGCCATCGCGTTGTGATAAAATCCTGCAAAATACGACCCGCCCCCCATCCTACCACTTACCTAGATTTTCTCAAATTCCTACCACTTTTCAGTTTTTCCAGCATTTCTCGAAAAATTTACATAACACCATTTATATGCAGGGGGCCAAAAAAGTCACTTTTCTTCATTGACTTTCGAGGCGCTATAAGTTACACTTTATTAAATTCTGATCGGACATTTCTACCACCATATTAAAGAGCATATCAAATACTATCATGACACTCCGCCACAGCCTTCTGGACGAGCGCCATCGAGAGATTCTGGCACGCGACCGCGATGTGGTGCCTGAGATCAGCGAGATAGTCGATTTCTCCGCCACCGTAGACCACCCTATTGAACTCCGCCCGAACCGGGTAATTGAGGGTTCAGGTCAGGTGACCTACTTGGATATTCCACCTGTTCTTAGGTTCTCGAGCCCCCTTTGTCAAGTAGGCGAGTGTTTCTCGCAAGGCGCTTCGAATTGTTTCATGTGGTGGCGCACAATGGTGTAGCAGTACAAAGTTTCCAAGAAGGTACGGGCAACCACATGTGAGGAGGATATTCTTCACGAGTTGCCCAATGTAACCGCCAGCGCTCACCTTCAGTCCGGGGTCCACGAAGAAAATATTGGTCTTTCCATTCCAGGTACGTCCGGTCCATACCATCAACCCGCCTTGGCGACTGTGGTGAAGATGATGTCCGTGGCGACGTTGTCGGAGCTGCTCGATGTTGGAGGTCTTCCAGATCGAGAGTACTGGTCTCCAGGTAGCTATCCATGGGTGACTCCATACTAGAAGTTTCGCAGCTGTTTGGAGGTGACATGAATTCCAAAGGTCTTCTCCAGTCAGGCTGCGACTGGAGATGACTTCATATTTTGGTGTACATGAAGGTGATGGGCGAGAGCCAGCTCCTGCTTATCGAGGAACATCTTGGGTATCTTCTGTCTGGGCTGCGAAAACTTTGCTGATATGTGACTCGGTCGAAGTGACTTTTTTGCCCCCCCCCCCAGCATATAACAATAGAGAAAACGGGAAAATCGCAAAAGTCAACAACCCGGAAAAGTTTTTACCCCAACGCCGCTGATTCCTCTGAAAGAAAATAGACCCCCCCCCCCCTCCCAAGAACGAGCAACGACCCCTCCCCTTTATAGCGTAAACAAGAGAAATCAACTAATAAAAAATTTTCGCAGACCAAATACGACCCTCTAACTCCGGTCAAACGACCCCCCCTCCCCGTTGTGATTATCACAACGATGGCGTGTCCTGCTGCCGCCTCTGGCTCAGTAATCATTTCTTCGCGTCATTCAGTGTTGATACTATAATATCACCACCATATATATAATTCGCTTTCGTCTGTTTGTTTGTAAGTTTGTTTGTAAGTTTGTTTGTAAGTTTGTTTGTAAGTTTGTTTGTAAGTTTGTTTGTCTGTCCGGAAATTCGGTTCGACCTGAAGAACGACTTGGAGAGGTCGGGTCAAGGTGGGGATGGGTAGGGCATGGGACAAGAAATATCACCACATATATATAATTCGCTTAGGTGCTGTTTGTTTTGTAATTTGTTGTTAAGTTTGTTTTGTAAGTTTTTTGGTAAGTTTGTTAGTCTGTCCGGAAAATTACGGTTCCTCGGACGGCCTGAAGAGACACGACTTGGACAAGGTCGCGAGGTCCAAGGTGGGGATGGGTAGAGCATGGGACAAGAAATAAAAAGCACACTTGACCTATGCGAAGCCCCGCCCACAGTGGGCGGGGCACTCGCTGAAATTTTGGGGTTCCACAGAAAAATGTTCATAATTCGCTTCCGGAGCAGCCTAAGATGGGGAAAAAAGGGAATAAGGTTAGTGAGGAGTCGCCAGACTAAATACGGCAGACACATCCAAAATGGGCGGGGCGTACTCAAGGTGGGCGGTGCTTCGCATAAAATTCAGTAGCTCGGTTCGCAAGAGTGTTCAGAAGCCGCAAAAAGCTCAGTGCAGAATATAAATATCTGGCGAGTATTGGGCACGCTCAAAATGTGTTGAGATCCGCCTACAGTGGGCGGAGCTTGCCCTAAACCGCAGGATGCTCATTTTAAAAGTTTGTAGCTCGGTTCCAGAGCACTGAAAAGACCGGAACAACGTGCATCAAGGACGGCAAAGGTTCGCCGGTGAGGACTGTGGGGCGCAAACATTGTGGGCGGGGCCTGGGTCCGGTATGGGCGGAGTCAGACGAAAATGCTGTAAACAGTTTCAGGCGCACTCAGACCACAGGGGAACAAAGGTGTGACTTTAAGGTCAGCAAAGGGTTGCCGATTGAGAAATGTGGGGTATACATATTGTGGGCGGGGCCAGCCCGAGGTGGGCGGAGCCAGACGAAAATTCTCTGAAACTGTCCCAGAGCACTCCGAAGACCGGAAAAAAGTGGATTAAGCGTCAGCAGGCAGCCAGGGTCGCCTAGTGCGGACTAGTGATACAAAAATTGGGGGCGGAGCCCTGCTCTGACCGTGGGCAGAGATTCGGCACGAAAATCTGTAAAATAGCTCAGGCGTACTTCAGACACCGGAGAAAAGTGGAGTACAGAACAAAAGGCGGATATCAGTTGAGTCTATAAATATGTAAGAGTAAATACGCGCGGCGGCGAAGCCGCGCCCCCGCCCGGCGCAGCCGAGGCCGTATCAGAAGGAGCGTCCGCGCGGCGTCAGGCCTCGAGGCGACTGGTTTACCAGGTAAAAAGGAAAACACTGTGTAAAGGAATGGACTCTGATACAGAAAAGTCTTTTAGTTTGAGTGGGCGGGGCAAACTGGGGAGGCGTCAGAACACGACGCTTTTGTTATTCACTGTGGAACCGCGGAAAAAGGATAAAGAGTGTCTTAAAATTTTTTGTTTTCTAGGCGCACTAAAAGGCGAATTTTCGCGATAAACTGACACATAGAATAATTTCTGAAGTTCGTAGTCAATGAGCTGTAGCTATTGTATAGAGGATGCACCCTATAGAAGGTGCGCCTTATCCCTCAAAAAGTAGGTAGTGGACGTTCTGATACGGAGATTGTTTGCGAATTCGACTATAACGCGTCACCTTCTTGAAGTGGTAACAAAACAAAGCGAACAAGAGAGAGGAACAGAGAGACAAAGATGATTAGTAGAGCCGCACAAGGGGCAAAATGTTCCATTGATTTTCTTAAAAAAAAGTACTGGCAATGTCAAGTGTAGGAGACGTCATGAGACGTCAGCTGTTTACATTGCTGCCATTTTCGATGCGAGCAGCTTTTCGAGAGCTTCTGGTGAGGATTTCTAGGAAAAAAATTGGACTCGTTAGAGATGGAACATGTGGAAGGGAAGCAGTACTCTGAAATAATGGAGATTTTACTGATGGCTCGTCATCTTATCGGATTTCCCATAATGACACTGAGGGCTTTTTTGGCTCTTTAATGATCCATGGATCTCAGCAGGTTTTATAGAAGTGGCCACGTAGTCACTAGCCTACAACACAACGGAGGAATTAAGTTTATGAGGCAAACAACAGTGGAATGAGGAAACGCAATGGATGCAAGACATATACTCCAAGTCAAGGGAAGGAAAACAGGCAGAAAGTGCCGACAGATAAGGGTTTCCGGCTAAACGTGAAGCAGGGCAAGTTTCTGAGCTCCAACGAGTGCACTACGCTTCGAATAGAACAACCGAACCCTAAAGAACCCTAAAGTAAAAGTAAAGCTGGAAGAATGTAATCAAGGAGCAGTCCAGAGAAACCTCGGCCGGAAAATGCCTTGGATAGGAGAAAGTGACAACGTCTATCCGGAGCAGCGGACATCTCGACGTCGCAGGATTATCGCTAGGGAAAAGAGAAGAAGAAAAAGAGCAAACCCTCCAGGCCGGCTCATAATCGAAGCGCAGCTTGAGACAGCTAAAAGAGTGCACCATTTCTCAACGTGACATCGTGGATTTGTGGCGCTCTAAAGTCTCAAAAGAGCTAAGCTCGATCTTGTGTGATCGAAAAACTGCTAAAGTTGGATCGACTGCAAGACTGCTTTGAAAATGTACTTAATAGAGGGTAGTCTGTGCCGGTGCTCTATTAGTAACTGAGAATTGCAAATAGTGGACCACGAAGCGGCGACAGGCATTCATCTCCCGCTGGTCGCTTGAACAGCTGATCTCCCTAGCAAACATGTATGTGTGTAGTAGCCGAGAGAAACAGCCGACGCAAGCGTGAATGACGAGTTCAAAGCCTATTGTTACGGCAGTGTTCGCGACAGCACGTCTGTGTCCCGAAATCGATTCGATAAATAAGGGAAGTCAATCAGTGCTGAAGTGAGATGGACTACTTTGAGATCAGAGTACTAGTTTTTCGACTGTAGAGAAGTATGACTCATTCCCTCAGCAGAAATAAGGCTCATAATTTTAAATATTTTTTTGCTGTCCTGGAGCATCCAGGAGCCTCCACCATCTCTACTTTAGTGCTGATTGATACCCCTATTAATCAAATCGGTCTTGGCACATTTGAGTGTCGTGCATATTTCAGTAACAATAGGTTTTGAACTCGTCGTTCTCGATCGCGTGTCTGTTTCGCTCGGGCACTACAACATATATGTTTGCATCCACTCTTCCACTTTATGAGGTAGTGGCTTGCGAAGCGCTTGTGAGAGTCAGCTTGCGGCCTAGCACGATGGTTTCCTACTTAGCCTAAAATGCTAGTAGGGCGCTGTATAGTGGGGAAATGGCGAAAGAACGGAGTGAAACGGTCAAAATCCTGCGAAGAAAAAGCCTCCGTTCTCAGTGACTTGTAAATCGATTTCGGACGAGTTTCCCGTAGGCATCTTACCAATCACCGCTACCGAAGATACGGCTGCATATGTGTACCCATGTATGCATGCAGCATCAGGCTGCGTTTATACTTTGCGGCAGCGTAGCGCTTCCAGCGTACGCCAGCGGCAGTGCCGGGGAGAGGATGCATATCGATCTAGCGTTCCCAGCGTCACCAGCGTACGCTAGCGTTTCGCCAGCGTTTCACCAGCGTTTTGCTGGCGTTTGCAGCGGCAGGGGAGTAGAGACTATGTGGCCGTAAGAGACGCGCAATCGAAGTGTATTGTAGAGACTATGTGGCCGTCAGAGACGCGCAACCAATGTGTATTGTAGAGACTATGTGGCCGTCAGAGACGCGCAATCGATGTGTATAGTAGAGACTGAGGGCGAGTGAGAGACGCGCAATCGATGTGTTTTGTACCCTCCAGCTCTCCCATAGTCTCTACTCCCCTGCCGCTGCAAACGCTAGCAAAACGCTGGTGAAACGCTGGTGACGCTGGGAACGCTAGATCGATATGCATCCTCTCCCCGGCACTGCCGCTGGCGTACGCTGGAAGCGCTACGCTACGCTGCCGCAAAGTATAAACGCAGCCTTACAGTGTCACATCAGTGTTCGCATACGCGGCGATGTCGGGCGGACTTACCGAATGGCCAATCTA